>JABCKI010000016.1:0-79006 GCA_018282025.1 Sphagnurus paluster | reverse complement strand
GAGGCATCGAGACACGTACTCCCAATTTGGACGCGTCTCATCACGTGAGGGCATCACACATGATCACATCAAAATCTCGGAGCGTCATCCAGGTCCATCTGACTGCATCCAGCCATTCCGGGTGGGCCGGAGTAGAGGAGAGCTATTCTAATAGTAGAACTAGGTGCACGGGGAGTATAAATGGTTGAAACTATTTTTATTTCACAGTGAACGATCCGAAGGAAGCAAAATGCCGCCCAATTGCACTGAAAATTGAAAATTGATGCGCCAGGCCAAATGTGGAAGTGGCTGACATCCCCGGATGGTGCGCAGGAGCCAAAATAGGCAGGCCAACATGTTTGCAAACATTATTCTAATCAGAAGCATTTCAAATAAGAGTCATATTCGCAAACAGCTTTGACTTCTAGTAGAATAAATGTTCATGAACATTTGACTCTACTGCCTGAGCCAGGCCGTGATGATCACGGGTTTTGGTGGCGGTGAGTAGGATGTTGCAGCCCACCGTCCAGGTGGCTGCAAGGATGTGGGATTCGCCTAGGTTGGCGATGTGAACTCCGCGGATGTACTCATCGGCACTGGCGGAGAGTTCGTGGTTGATGGTGCTCACGATGTGGAGCGGGGATGGGCGCTTGGCCGCGTCCCGGAGTTGGGATTTGTTGGTGGGTATGACGACCCACTTGGCGGAGGCGGGGGCCACCAGCTTGGTGGGCGGGTGGGGTTTGCGGGGGCGGGAGGCCTTGGACCCGAGGGCCGCGGCGTAAGTCGGCTTGGGTGCCGGAGGATATCAATCTCTCCCACCCACTCTGCAGACGTCCCCTACGTCCTCACTACACCCAAAAAGAAATCGCGAAACAGAAAGAGTTCCTTTTTAACCTTAATTTTTAAAATTCGACTATATTCCATTCCAAGGTCTTCACTCAGCAGTAGCTGCCTTTGCAAGCTAAGTACTAGCGAATCTCTACCCCGCCTTTGACTCGTCCACGAGCCTACATTCGTTTTCAACGGGTTTCTTGAACAGAAGGCACGATTGGCAAGCACGGGGAGGCGGGGTTAGGTCGTTGAGCGTTGGGACTGGGGAGGGAGGCGTAGACCAAGAAACAGGCGCCGAGGAGGGTGACCACTTGCGCGGCCGCGGGGTGAGATCTACCTCTTACCTACCTCAGGTCCGTGAGGCGGACATGTGCGCGATACGCACGGTTACATGCGCGCATCAACACACCCGCGTAACCTCACGTTTCGCGCGCCCTTGTTCGACGACAGGTTCAGTATGCTTCGAGCCCAAGCTCTACGTACTATTGTCCTCAGTCCTGTTTCCTTGAGGCTAGCTTCACAATAGATAGTCCCCAATATATTTAAAATTGAACACTCCCCTGCATTTCAAAAATCTCATGAAGTACTCACAATCAGACTTCATCGTTGAGTCACCTACGGGTCACCATCGGTCGCGGGCGCTTTTCTGCGTCTGTATCGTAGCAGATTTCCTTTTTATCTAGAACAAGGAAAGTACTAGTGAGCAACTCAGTCTCCTCCCGCAGCCTCCAGCAGGATGTTTCTTTGTTTACAGTTTACCTGCTGTTCCCTGACCGGTGTCTATACATAACTGGACAGTCCATCCCCGTCGCCTGTGTTTTCTCGCCTCAATATGCATATTTTTCGAGACCCTTCTAGTAGCAGTACAGACTGTTGGAATGGTGATAAATAGTGACGGTGACAGTGATAATTAGGAATTGTTTGAAGCCGGGCGCCAAACATTGAGTCTAACTCTCGCTTCCACTACATTGTATACAGGCTTGCATCGTCTGCATCGCTCGACTGCTATGCCAGTACAGACACATCTCAACCTCGTACCTCCCCTTGTCGAGGCTGGTGACAAAAATGGGCTTTCTAAGGCCGGACAGATACTTTCATCGACCTGGTCGCCGTTAAGCCCTTCTCTAGCGGTGTTTGTGACGAGCACGGTAGATTTGATGCTGCTGGAGTTTACTATCACTGAACGGCTCTTTCACAGAATACTTCCGATGAAAAAACTTCCAAACTGGGTTCAAACGATGACCAGCCTATCTACTTTGCGGGTATCGACACTGTACCGTCGTCAGAAAGGCGTCTCGTGCGTGTTTCGCTCCTCATAAACGTGTTTTGACCTCCATATTTTCAACCAGTTTATTACAGACACGCTCATCATTTTCGCCGCTTTTCAAAATCTGATCAAAGCGGCAAAGCAACAAGAGCCAGGATGGTATGCTCGACAAACTCACACTGTCTACTCTCTGGCCTATTGAATCTATATTTCAAAGGCTACAGAGCGACCAAAGCCTTGAGATGCTTCGAAAACTCGCTATCGACTACGTGAATTTCATCAAAGAATGTTGGATACATGCTTCAGTATGTGGGCTTTTCTTGGTATACGACACGTCTCATCCCTGCGTAAAGCAACCCATAACACGTCCGGAAGGACCCTTGCAATTCCGCAGTGAACATTATCGCAGCTTGTATACTTGTTTCTCGCTATTTGTCGTTTTGTATCTGGCTGAGCCTGGCTACGAGGATGCACCAGTGGGGGATGAGCTAATGGAATGGCTTAATACCCACTTTATTGAGCCATCTACAGAAGAGGGTGATCACCTGAGCTCGCAGGAGTCTCCCTGGGAGGACGAAACATTTTGGCCATACCTTACGAGGCGAGTGACAGTATTACTGGATCAATGCCGGTCAATTCACTGACGTCTACATCCAGAGCAACGCTGCGCGGCCTATCGAAAGCATCCTTATTTTTCTTAGAGGGTCTATCACGGCACCCATCGTCGGATCTACAGGCCCTGTCAAAGTCCTTGTCCCCATTGATCGGATCCCAACCACGACTCCAAAATTACACCGCGGAGAGGGATTTCGCGTATGCTTCAAGGCGGTGGGGTGATAAGGTCAAGGCGCTGCGCATCGAAATGGACCGTGTTCCCGAAGATTGCAGATATGATGAATTCGATAACTGGTGGGATAGGCTAAGTGACATCGTCGGAATTTTAGAAGGACGGGAAGAAATTATCAAACGTGTTTGTACAGAGCTTGGTTCGGACTGGAAAGAAGTATGTGCTGCCTGGGGAGTTTTTGTTGATATCAGATTGCGTAGGCAGGATTTACCGTTCGTGACGTCATTCCTCATTCTTAATTTTGGTCAACTCAAGCCAGTTTCCAAATTCAATAGAGATATTGTATCACAAGTCCTAGATGATCTCCCACCAGATCCAACGAGTCTAGAAGACATGATACACGCGGCGCTTTTCGCGGGAGAGCCTCAGAAGGTGCTCGAACACGCATCCCGACTTGATCCATGGCTCTCCGCCCATTTTGCTGATATCATGGAATCATTGTCTCTAATAGATACGGAAGTCGACGAGGAGTAAGTGTATGGCATTTTGGTCAACCTTCCTGGTTGTTAACGATGTGTAGCTCTGGAGTATCTTTGCGCGACTATCATATCCTCAAGTATGCTGAGTATCTCCACTCTGACCCGGCACTGTGGAGGATTACTGTGGACTACATGTATTCTTGTGGAGAAGTTGGAAAATTACAGGCAGATGAAATCCTGCTTCGTGTGCCCCTGCGGCTGCACGAGCAGATCGGCTCCACCGACCGGACACCGCAATCCGGGAACATTGTGGGCGTGCTGAAGGATCTCAACCAAACATGTCTGCAGTACCAGCGCGAGCTTGTCAGGCGGACCGTCTGTAGGGTGTGTTTGGTTTTTCAGGATTCCATGCGTGTCTTTTCTCACTTGGCTTGTGCCTGTGTCTCAGGTGGCCGCTCAGGCTATGATTCGGGAGAAGGATTACGGTCTCGCGGTAGCGTATTGCATCTCTGCCGAAGATTGGCCTGGTCTGGGAGGTGTGGTGGATCGCGTCCTTGAAGAATATATCTCAAACGGTAAAATATTGACTTCTACATCCTATGGCCACTTGTCTGAATTTTCAACAGGCCCCACAATATTTGTTGAATATTCATCCGTAATAGCTCCATCAGTGCAGGAGCTGCGTAACCGACCTCTGCATCGAGGTGTTTTCACACATCGGTTACAATTTGCGGTCCGATATGGACACTTCCACCGACTTCTGGAAGAGCACGAGCTATACGACGCAGCGTCAGATCTTATTGCGATGTTTCATGACGATCTTGCACCAAAGTCTTGGTGGGCCATTCTTCTTTGTGACTCGGTCCCCCTTCTGCAACACGGTATGTACTAGAGATCTTTTGTCTCTAGTATAAAAATGTGACACACCTTTTTCCCACCAGCGCCTGCCCTGCTATTTTCATCTACCAATGCCTCGGAACTCCTACGGAAGCTTGAGCAGGTATTTGTCAGGACGTCTCAGGGTGCGGAAGATGAATACCTCTCGTTGCTGAAACGGAAGGTGCATGGCGGCCAAAGGGAGGCGCTCGAGCAGCTGAGGCTCGTCCGTCTAGCCCTCGCAAGGTATTTTGCCCGATGTACATCTCTCTAAGTCATAGTCGGTATCCAATCTAGGAGATGTACTGGTGTCGACTAATAATTAGAAATGGTACTTCATTTTGTGTACATTGTGTCACCGTTGCAAAGTTTGGTGACACGGATCGAATGTACGTCAAAACATTGACCTGAATTTGTGGAACAAAGGTCTGCGATGAGCCACGATTGGGTGAGTCGTCCAATCCAGCGTCATCAGAAAGTATGTCTGATTTGTTGAGCACCGTGCGAGAGGCTGGGAAAGGCAGTGACGGGCGGGGGATCGAGAGGAATTCGAAGTTTTCTCAACAAGGAGTGGTTACGGCGTTGTGGCGAGCATGGGACTCGATGCTCGCCACAAATGCTTACTCATCACCTCGGCCCACCCTCCCCTCCGAAAACATCTTTTAAAGCTCCATCTTTTATTGCTATTTTTTAGCCTCTTCATACCTCCAACAATGTGCAAATTCTTGGATTGGTGGGAAGGCGCCACCAGCCTTAACATTAGTCTCTACATTTTAACCGGTGAAATTTGAAAACACATATTCCTTTGAGGTAAGCGCGCTAGTCATTTCATCCGGTACCGACTGAGTACCCTAATTGTAGGCTATTGAGTTCATGATCCTATTCAGGTTATCGTCAAATGTACTGTTCGCACTTACTTCCCTCATCTGCCGCAAATGCATCCACCCATTTACGTCACCCGCTAACGGCAGTGGGTCAGTGGACCACATGAGCTGTGTCCCTGTGGAATTTGGCAAGCCATCGCTGGCTATGCGCTGTGTGGTTTCGCGATAGTCCGCTCTGCAGCATGCGTATCCCCTTCTTGACCTATCTGATGCGGATCAATTACGCCCTATCACCACTTATGGACGTATGGAGCCACCCTCCTCGATGATCACAAATTTAATGGCCTAGACATTCTGCACTGTAGTGGACCTGAATCTGCCTGGATAGATCTAAGGCTTCATTGAGAGTAGAGAGGATGAAAGTGTAATTCTAAGGGTATAAAGTTCGGGTACACTGGAGCTAGAAGGCAGAAACTTGGAAAATGTGCTTCCTGCTTTTCCTTTACGATCGCTATTCCTGCTTGCATGATATTTTAACAAAAAGAGAGAGGGTGAGCTCATTGCATATTCCATGGCCTCCCTACTAATGCCTATTGCGAATTTCTAGGTCGACTGTAATAGCAAGACCTGTGTTACTAGCAATTCACACAACACGGAGCCCCATGATTGCGACAATACGTGCCCCCGTCTGTGAGAATTGCTTCTATCGGATAGCTTGCGCATACCCTGACCCCGCTTCCCAGTCATATGGCGGAACATCCTCTGATTAATAACACCTTGGATGAACAATGCCCAGCCTGCGTTTATGGCATTCACTAAATAGCCTTTCCCTGCAGCAAAAATTCCCATATTTTTTCGTGCCAGTGATTTTGTACTAGTACTACAACATGCGTTATGAGTATATCACCCAGTCATTGTCTTTGACAGTCACGACTATGTCTAATGGCATGCATCTACTAAGTCGGGTGGCTGAGTACTTAACCAGCCCACCCGGGATTATTTCTCCGACGACGATTTGTTGAAGTAGGGCTCAAGTAAGGTGGACTATCTATAAGTTCGTGGCCACTGATTCTATTTATAGAACGAGACAAGTTTGCAAGCTTGGCTTTATTCGATGACATCATAAAGGCACATAATTTTTGATCGAAAAACTGAGCGGTCATACAACGTGCAACAATTGTAACGATGCCCGAGGTGATGGTAATAATGGGTATGTATGTCATTGGTATGAGGACGAAGCTTGCCTGCGTACGGCTCAACACGCCAACATTGCCGAGGGATACGAGCGTGATAGGACCGAGAGCGTAGACGAATGTGGCTCACATTGTCCACCACGGCCGGGGTATGTAAGGCCCCGGCTCTGCACCTACACCATGCTCAGCATATAGGCTGTGTAGGCTGGGCCCAGCGCCTCATTCAGGACCAGCGTGTAACCGATCGTAACCGGCGCCGCGCTAGCACCTACCGTGGCTGAAGGCGTAAGCCGCGCTAGCACTGCCCCACTACCCCTATACGCTGGGCGTGGCGCAATCATCGTCTTTGGGATGCGCTCGCGCTGTGGAGCCGCAATGCGCCAGGGTATGACCCTTCCTGTGGCGTGACGACGGGGCCGCCGCAACCGGTGCCCATCTTAAATCCCTCAGTTCCTATGACCCGTCGCACCCTGCCATCTTCCATCGATATCATAATGAGATGATTCTATTACTGTTTAATATACACTTAGCTACCGATAGAACTCAGGTTCATGCTTGCAATAGCCCATACAAGTAAGTTATTCAAGAGAAATGGATTGGTTATTCTGGGTGGACCTCGCGAGTATAATTTACTCCTCCAGGTCCTTGAAAAAAAACAGACGTAAAACGAAGACTCACATTATGTACCATCATGATGCGTCCCAGGGCTGATTTTCTACTCTCAGATTCAAGTTGATATCCAAAGCCAGGTATGAGTAGTAGTTGACTCAATAGTACTCTAGGGGTAATTAACAACAAACATGCCATCGCGCCGTTTTGGCCATTTGTTTAGGATGGTACTTAGAGACTCCCGAGGAGCCACACCAAAGCCGGTCATACGAGTTATGGAGTACATAGTAGGTCTATAGATGTGAATTTTCGTCGAGTTTTAATAGACTGATATTTACCCATGATCCCTCCCCACCGCAGCATAATGTGTGTTGGAACAAGATCTTAGATTATGAATGGTCGGACAAGTGGACTGGTCACTGCGGGCGCCGGGGATTGAAGCCTTAGCGCGTACCGAACCACGTGGTACCACGGCCGTTAAGTTCCCCAATTTGAATTAGTTTCTGACCAACCTGCATAGTACGCTTGCTACTCAATATCTGCTTTTCTGCCATACCCTTTCACCTTCACGGCAACGAGTTTCTGATTATTTTTGGTGCTGGTGTCTTCAACTAGATATGGCAGAGGACGGTTATTTATCGAGCGCTTGGGAGAGTGGTGATCAGTCGGATTTCCAGAATGGTGCTGGCCACGGACGACCGCACCTTCGAACATTTGAATCTGTTGAGTCGGCATCATCGAACAGTCCTCATATTACGACGACATCCCCACTGCCACGGTCCAGCATCGACTCAACGGGACAGTCCTCGAGGTGGCACGACAGTCCACCAGCACCGAGTTCAGACCGACGCGACACAATCACTGCGGCACATAACGAACCTCCAAACCTAGTTGAACCTACGTTTGATGAGAATATTCTCAGGGCGTTATGCGACTTGGATGTACGTGCGGCCGCCTAGATGATCAACGTCATCGAAGCTCATGATGAACATAGTGCGGGGTACCGCTGCTCCTAGATCGCATAAAACAAAGCACAGTGTCATGCAGGGTGAGCCTTGCCATCTTCTCTCCCCACTACCCGTCTTACCAGTTTCGCAGGAAGCCTCTACTTTCTTCAAGAAACGGGCAGCGATGGAAGAAGAATATGGCAAGAATATGCAGAAACTTGCGCGCACAAGCGCAGAGGTGTATTCAATGAATGATGGGAAGGCTGGGTACGTCGCCCAGGTCATTTGATCTGTCGTCTGTATCTTAATCCTAATCAACTTGAAGATCATTCGTGAATGCATGGCAAGCAACAATGCGGGTGCACGAGTTGATGGCAGAAAACAGGCTGCGCTTCGCGCAGCGACTGAATGAGATGAGCGAGGAGCTGTCGGTTTTGTCGAAAGAGGTTGAGAAAAACCGCAAGCAGGTGTGTCAGAACTACACGCTTCAGTATTCTGTGTTTCTCAACTTCAATCAGACGAAAGAACTCGCGACTCGGTATGAACGGGCGCTTCAAGAGTCAGAGTCCACTACGGAGAAGTGCAAGAACCGTCTAGACATCACATCAGAGGAGCTTGAACGCGTGCTTCTGCAGAAGGAGGGCGAATCGTTGAAGGACAACGTGGTACAGACTCGGCAAGGGGGTGTCGCTGGGAAACGAGCGATCGGGAAAGCAGTAGCCAAGGGTGGACTCCTTCTCAAGGGCAAAAACCCAGGAAATGCGCGTCACTTTTTCCCTCCCAATACCGAGTTGAGTCACTGACTGCGGCCTATATTAGATTCAACGACAAGAAGATGATATTAGGGCACGAATGTCTACCGCATCTGATATGTACCGGAAAGCGGTCACTGACACGCAAGCCACACGGCAGGAATACTTTAACTTCCAATTACCCCGTATCCTCCGTGTACGCAGCCCTACATCACTTTTTCAAAGTGTGCCTTACTTACCTGGCACGATCAGTCACTCAAGGAGTGTGCAGACGAGATGGATCTTGGCACCCAGTATCACTTAACGCGTTATGCCTTTCTTTTTGAAAGCATAGTTCTCAGTGACGGCGGTATTTTGGTTCCTCCGCAGGAAGAAGGTATAGGGTTCACCTCCCTCCGATCATAAAGGCAGTGTCTGACCTCACGGACTGTTCAGGCTTAGGCCTAAAAGCTTCTATCGAGACTATTGACAACCGCAGTGACTTCCGGACATATATGCAAAACTACGCTTATGCACGTGGTGGAACCACACGAGGCCCACGGCGAGAGGGGCCCCCTGACGAGGGATTCGTGAGTCTCCCTTGCCTCAATCACAGTCGGACACTAACCATCTTACTCTAAGCTACCACCACTTCCGCGACACGAGGGTGACAAGGCCGTTCCTTTAAGTGTCTCACCAAACGGGGTGAATGCCACACTAGATAAAGGTCGTCCGACGTTTGGTGTAGACTTGGCAGAGCAAATGACGCGAGATAATGTGGAGATTCCGCCGATCGTTGTGAAATGCTGCACGGCGATCGAGAAGTACGGGATGCAAACGCAAGGCGTGTACCGTATTAGTGGTATGACGAGCAAGGTGGCCAAGCTTCGACAAAAGTTGGATCAAGGCATGATCCGGTTCTCTACGTCACTCACACCTTATTGATCATATACCCTTGCAGATCTGGAATCGGTGGACCTCGACGCTCCGGAGTGGTCGAGCGATATTAACAACGTTACTAGCGTTCTGAAACAGTGGCTGCGCGATCTCCCCGATCCGTTATTGACGTTTAGCCTTCACCAGGGCTTCCTCGAGGCTGCTAGTGCGTACTGCGCAACTCAATTTTTTTTTGTGTTGACTCACAACTCGTGGCTTGTTGCGCGCAGAGATCGAAAATGACCGCTTGCGGCATATACGGCTGCACGAACGCGTCAACGAGCTTCCAGACCCCAATTATGCAACGCTCAAGTATTTCCTCGGACATTTGTACCGGTGCGCTGCGTCTGCCAGTTGCCCTTTTCGTGGTATACATTGCTTACAGCCGTTTTTTCGCATAGAATAAACCAAAACGCGGCTGTGAATGCGATGTCGATGCAGAACCTCGCTATCGTGTTCGGACCGACGCTCTTTGGACTTGCATCGAATAACGTCAATGGTCAGATGGCAGACGCGGAACTGCAGAATCAGGTATGCATTGCTTTCGCTTCCACGGGACCTTGCAGCTGATTTAGCCTGATTCGATAGGCCATTGAAACCATCCTAAAACACTATAACGACATCTTCGTAGATGAGTCGGAATGAGTGCCATTCTTGGCTGTTCTCCCGCACTCCAACTCTTACACCATGTCCATAGCATCTGGACATTGTCTCCACAAGTATATACCTATGAACTACCTCCCTTAATCCGCCTTGCACTGTAGATGTGACCCCAATACCCCTCCTAATACGTATTACTTTCCCCGCGCAGGCGCGTGGGTGTTGATTTGCATCTGGTCCTCGCCACAGTCTTAGTCATGATTACCCCTCGCGTGGTATGATACTATTTATGTCGTGTATTCTCTATCTCATGGAGTGGTACTATAAAGAAAGCTAACTACTTACTGGCATCGCGAGGTCGTGAGATGAGGTGTCGTGAATTGAATATCAAATAAGTAAACGAGTACGGCCCATTATAAGTATATAGGTACCAGTACGAGCTGATAGGCATGGGTAAAAGAGTAAACCGATTCTAATCGAGAGATGACAACCTGCGGCCTCAACTTCCTTTCAAGACGATTGGCAGTCTGATTAGGGCTGCACAATGGCCCACCCGCCGTCTTCGCCAGTATGCCTCCATTGCGTCTCGCTTGGAAAGATGACGCAGCGCAGTGATGGGCACGCAGACCCCCACTCTGCTGCCAGCACAAGCTCCTCCTTTGCGTCCGCGCGCCCGGTGCCGTCGACCTCGGTCGGGGACAGATCAATCAGCTCTAGCTGAACGAATGCACTGAGGACAGCGGATAGGCCCGCAAGGAGCCGCTACCAGAAAGAGAAAGAGGTATTGTCAGCATGCTGGTACCTACACTCCGATAAAATGTAGCGAGGTGGGAGGGGAATGCGGTGTGGCGCAGAAAAATAGAGGGTACTCACGATGCCGGACCACGCGTAGTGCAGCGTGTGGCGGAGGGCGAGCTTCACACGGAGGTGGGTGAGCAGCGGGAAGTGTGTCGAGACATTGCGCAGGAGCACGGGGCGCACGCTCATCGCGCTGAGATCGAGGTAGCGCAGCGGCACGCTCCCGAGCGTCATGCGCGGGAGGTTCTCACGCGTGACGTCCGAGTCCGCGCCGACGAGCGCGAGCGCGTGGACGGGCCGCCCTGGTATGAGCGCGGCGGCGGTGTCGGCGGAGCCGCGGAACGACGCGAGAAACGGCAGCGCGGTGGGCGGGAGTGCGAGCGCGGAGGGGTGGTCGGGGAGCTTGAGGCTGCGCAGCTCGGGCGCGGACGCGAGGAAGGCGGGGAGGACATTGGTGTAGGGCTGCACGCCTTTGGTGTAATCTGCGCCGAGGGAGCATTGTCGGAGACGCGGGAAATGGGCGCCCTGGATCACGCGCTCGACCGCGTGCAGCTGGTCATGCGCAGGATGGTGGTTTTGGGGAGGGAGGTTTGCAGGCCCCAGGAAGATCTCAAGCGATTCGAGGTAAACGAGGGTGCGCAGGACATCTGAGATATGCGCGCAGACTCTTGAGAGGGAGGGGAAGGTGCGAGCCCGGAGATCGGCGTGCCATCGGATTTGCAACCTTTTGGTTACGTCGATAAGATGTTGGCGACTGTGCATCGATTCGCACCATCGCAGAGTCTTGGAAGGCGAGGGTGAGGATTCAGAGAGCGCATCATCCAGGACGATCGATGAATATAGGAGACGCTCAGATACTGCCCTGAAGCGTTGGGACACGCGGGAGATATTCACCAGAGCGGACTGAGAAATGTGTAGGAATATCGTGTGTAAGGTTTCATTTGGAAGAGCTATGATTGTCACAGGGCCATGAGATGGCGGAGAAGGAGGCATTTAAGAATTCAATGTTGTGATGTCAGAGGGCAGTAAGCGCGGCTGATATTTATCAGGCGGAGTTATCTCGGACGGCGTAGGGGGTTATACGTCGGGACCGGGGGATCGACGGAGGTATTGACGATATCTGTGGCATTTTCGCGAAATACACTCAGCGTCAATCAGCATGTTCATGACAGGACTCAGGTTTACTGCTCTGCACGAGGTCTTTAGTGTCAAATTTAGTGCGATAGAGAGATAAATAGTTATGATACAGTAGTATACAATGCAATGTGACCAGCCAAAAACCCTATGCACCGAAACCGTATAGCGTGCGTCCTGACCGCTTGAGTGCGTAGACGACGTCAAGTGCTGTTACTGTTTTCCGCTTTGCGTGCTCAGTGTATGTTACAGAGTCACGGATAACCTATCGAGTAAAGATATGAGATAAGGAGGCCTCAAGGCACAGATAAAGCAACGCACGTTCTCTAGGAAGATTTTCAAGACACCGCGGGTCTCCTCATAGATGAGTCCGGAAATACGTTTCACACCTCCACGGCGGGCGAGACGCCGAATGGCGGGCTTTGTAATGCCCTGGATGTTATCGCGAAGAATTTTGCGATGGCGTTTAGCTCCACCCTTGCCGAGACCCTGCGAGCAGACAATAAGCTAAGGCAAGGTCCAATGCCAAAGACAGCTTACTTTTCCTCCCTTTCCGCGGCCAGACATATTCTTTGAAGTGAAGGTTGGGGTGAAAGTGTTGAAGAGTGTGTGGAGCGGTGGAGTGGTGGAGGCGGGGTGGGCGGAATGTTAGATTCACGCCGCCACCCCGTGGCTTATATACTGTCAACCGGTGGCTGTGCTCCATTTCTGTTTGTTGATCGTTTTCGGACGCGTTGTGTCACGTGTGTGACGCGACCGTGTTTGTTTAAATAACCAGGGTGATTCACCCCCCTTTCTCAACTCGATTACGCCCCGCCACTCACCACCACTCTCCGTAACACACACACTCCATCAACAATGGCCCGTACTAAGCAAACCGCCCGCAAATCCACTGGTGGTATGTCTTGGTCATTTCGTAGTCTTTAGCCCGCTTGCTCAACTCTTCTTTAGGCAAAGCCCCTCGTAAACAGCTCGCTGCCAAGTCTTCGGCGCGCAAGACTGCAGCTGCAGCGGCTGGTGGTGTGAAGAAGCCCCATCGCTTCAGGCCCGGAACCGTCGCTCTCCGTGAAATTCGTCGCTACCAGAAGTCGACTGAGCTGCTCATTCGCAAGCTCCCTTTCCAACGTCTAGTCCGTGAAATCGCTCAGGATTTCAAGGTTTGTCCACCTACCTAGCTCAAACCCTGCCTTATGCTGACATGACGCTCTTCATAGACTGATCTTCGCTTCCAATCTTCAGCCGTCATGGCTCTTCAGGAAGCCGCCGAGGCATACCTAGTCTCGCTGTTCGAGGACACCAACCTTGCTGCCATCCATGCTAAGCGTGTCACTATCCAACCAAAAGACCTCGCCCTCGCACGGCGGTTGCGCGGCGAGCGTTCGTAGAGGGTCGTTCGTTCTGCGTTTGGGGTCCTAGATTCTTCCTATTTTTATTGTACTTTTAGTTGTACTTCATACCATCACTCCAAGGAGTAATCCATCACATCGATTTGCACCCCACCAGGTATTGATTGCTCCTATGAATAAAATTTTCTCGCAAGGGTCTGCCTCTATCCTCAGTCGAATGGTACACAGTGGCACTATCATCAGTGTGTACAAGGTATATAAATCTCGTTCCATGGCTAGTTTATGATGAAATTGTGAATTTTTCTCGAAGTACGGTATCATGATAGAATCCGCTGTAAAGTACTACGTGTACGCCTTTCAAGTGAACGGCTCCTGTGTATTTTCTTTGTATATAACCACAGCGTGTATCGAGCGCCACAGTATGTCACGGTCCCGCTATTCCTTCCAATCGGGTATGGTGTAACGGCTAACATTGCCGCCTCTCATGTGATCGCGGCAGCTCGGGGTTCGATTCCCCGTACCCGAATGAATGTTTTCTTTTTTGCCGTCTGCAAGTCTGTCTATGCTCGTCCTTTGTGATTATAATATACCACATTTTATCAACTTCATTTTACTCTGCTCCTTGATTACCCTCGGGGTTACGGGACATGGTATGATGTCTTGCGCCAGCTTGGGCCCAATACACCATATGCTTCAGGTACTTGCGCCACCCAACTTACATTGAGCTATATCCTTCACTGTACCATATGCAGCACAGCACGATGTGCATAAATCATGGTTAAATACCTCAAGGTCCCACTTTTTTTTATTTTTTTAACCAGTTTATATAGTGCATTTAAGTACATGTGGACTACAGATGCTGTGAGGTAGAGGTGGAGTGATGGTGCCACTGTTGGGCTGGTAGAAAGTATTGTATGGTAAGGGTATGGGGGGTGGGGGGTGCAAAGAAACTGTCCCTGTAGCTATAATGTGCCGCTGTTGGGCTGTTATCTGGATTGTATAGTAAGGGAAAAGGAGAAAGAAAGAAACGTAGAAGGGCGCCGGGGGAATTCAGGCTTGACTTCGTGAGATATGTCCAGGTCTTGTGGTCTTGCTATGCTGGGGCTTCAGGCCATCGGTCTTGAGGTTCTGCTGTTCCGATCTTGAGGGGGACTAGGCCAGGTAGTTGGCTTCATCTGGGTTGAATGTTGGCACCGGAATGAGACCATCAAACATGGTGTTGTAGTGGTCGAGGTCCGATGCGAACTGTGTGTGTGTGTGTGGGGGGGGGGGGGTCAAGGTCCCACTTTCATTACATCAATGTACACGCTTGAATTGTGAAACCATTAACAGACACTGCATGTAGGCACACCATAGCCTAACAATCAAGGGAAAGAAAAAGCGCAGGTAAGGAATGGGGGTAAAATACCGAAACACTTGCAGCTATTCCATGGGTGTCAGATACTTTTTCTCGGTTTCGCGCACACGAGGGTCGATCTTTTCAAGGATGGACATCATCTCAAGCTAGCCATGCGTTAAAATTTAGTATTGAGAGAAACAGAAGGTGAGACCCACCCATAACTTATTCTGCACAACCTTTCCTTCGGGGCCAAATTGCTGGCCTCGGATATCGCTGTAGAGGAAATATATGCACCATGCATAGCCTCATCGTCCTCAGCACCGGCGAGAGCGGCATATACGAGCTGCCGAGAGCCCTCTTCAGTTGAGCGTGCTAAAATCTTTTCCATGATTGCGTCAAGAAACGCTCTCATGCTGGTCATTTCACGCCGAAGTTCTGAAATACAGTAGCCCGGATTCACACCGGCGACGACCACGGCGCGGGTGGGCAACCGCTCCACCAGGCCTTGGTAGAAGAAGAGATTCAAGACTGTTATCATGTCAACATTGTTTGTGCTATCGCGAGGTTAGAGACTCACGCTTGGAATCAAAATAACGAGTCCCCATAACACTTGAGTCATATCTTGCGTAAATTCCTTACATCTTGAGGTGAAGAAGTAAAAAACGTACGCTGGGGTGCAGTAGGCCTTGATATTGAGTGTCTTATAAATCTCGTCACCATCCAACACCTCCTTTTCGATATTGGACCAAAAATGGACTTCGCTTGTTACCGCAACCAGTCGCGGATGGGTATTATACTTCTTGCCTGTTTCTATCATGATAGGAAGAAGGCGCAAGGCGAGCAGGGATAGCGAGAGACAGTTGACTTGAAGACTGCTCGACCGTATGTATCAACATTTGTTGAAAATATACATGAAGAAATCTTACCCCATCTCCCAATTATCTGATGTGGCCTCGTATGCAGTTGGCCCGCACACCGCGTTCTCAACGAGAATGTCCAATCGACCCTGATCTTTCTCAAATTTATCCACAAACGCAGTCACTGATGAAAACTGGGCCAGGTCGATGATCCAAAGCTCTGCTGCCTGATAATCTGTTTCTTCCTGTAATTCTGGTTGAACACGGGTGTAAGTTAATCAGATAAAACCCAATTGAATAGAATCGTACTCTTAATGGCGGCTTCACCCTTTTGCTTTTTGCGACACGCCATGATAAGGCGTCCGGGGTTCATCCGAGCGAAGTGTTTGCAAGCCTCAAAGCCTAGCCCAGTATTTGCCCCTATGAGCACGACTGTCTTACCAGCGAGGTCTACCATGGTGACTGGTGGGACCATTGAGAATTGCTCCCAGAGGAAGGAAAGAATAGTCATTTTCCCCATGTTGGTAGTGATGAGCAAAGAGAGTGATCAGGAAGCTCCATGTCTCTGGTGTTTCAATCTGCTGTTACAGTACCAGTTGCCGTGGGTCGACGTCGCTCGCGGCCGAGAGTATTTTTAGAAACAGTAGTCATGCCGATTATTCATAATCAATGGAGAGGCGCAATCAGTATTGAGTTTCCGCCTCAAACCTTATTTTAAAAAGGAAGAACCAATTAAAACACAACAAAGGCGGGATTTCGATCAGATGAGCTAAGCCGACGTGGGTTGAACAGTCCAGTCGCATTTCTATCCCACACTACAACGTCCCCACTACCTGTCCTCGTCGTAATTCACAACCAAAGTGGAATCGCTGAGTGTAAATGGCCTCCGATTCGATTATGCTGCACCTCAGGGCCTTCGTCATGCAATACCCGATCTCATTGTCATTTACCTCCCGGGGCCCACTTAAAGATCAGCTTGACCAGTTCGGGTTCCAGTCCGGGTTCGCACATGTGCACACGAGGCCCACACAATAGGGGGAGCAACGAGGACTCTGATAAGTATATCCATAAATACACATATGTACTTATGCAGCCCCTCACCAACTACGCGCGCACCCTTGCAGAGAGCTTGAAAATACAGCTCGTCCACACCCCGCCTTGCTGGAAAGTGCACCAGTAGCTCAATTTCTATGTCCCAGGTAATTTTCAATGTATATTTTTTAAGTGTTCCCCGCCAGAAAATCAGCGTATACAACCTTGTATTATAGAAGATGGATAGAATGATTACTCCCCATTCACCGCCTTGTTCGACGCAAGTCAGTGCGACGTGTGATCCGGCGCTCGCACTTTGTTCGTCGACTCAACTCGGAGTCAGTCGGCGCGCATTTTCTTTGTTAGCGCGCTGTTGTTTGTACCTGTACTGTATCAAATTTCCTTTCTAAAATAAGGTTTGAGGTGGAAAGTGGGTAACTAGGCGCAATGCCTGCGAAATTGGTGTTGTTTGTTCCTGTTGTTATTCTCTCATACTTATCTCGACTTGAAACAGGATAATCCAGATTCCGTTTGCAGCATTGAGAAAATGAGTGAAATGAGGGTGAAAAATATTAAGCCATGCGCTGGATCTGCTCAATAAAATTTGGATTATCTCGCATGCTTGACGAGATACACGGTCTTATCACGCGTCTTTGAGACACTGAGACAGTTTGGAACTATGTTTGACTGAACAGTTCCTGCGCATTTAACTACTTGTTTGCTGTGCGCAAGAATTTAGATGATTACTGTCCTCTACGATTTTTAATCTGGGATAAGGTGGTGGGCACCGTAGAAAACGCGGTAATTAGCTTATGTAAGACGCGTCGCGTCGACCCAATTCTGACCTTGCCAGTCTATTCTACCCTCTAATGGTCACTCTAAACGCGCTATAATAATTTTAAAAAAACACTGGAGCATACATAAAAGCTTCAAATGGCTAGCTAATGTCGAAGCAGATGGTGCCATTAATCATACATGCAGAAAACAAGGAAGATTGCCTTCGGGAGTTCAAAAAAAGTGCTGGAAAGGCATTAGGTTAAAACTTTCAGCTTCACACCCCTGTAAATCCATGCACATCGGAGGGCTGAGTTCAGATATTTGACGAGCAAAGCAGGCGTTGGCAGTTCTGCAGTGGCTGTGCGCTGTCTGCCACAGAGTTTTGGCGCCTCCATAATCAATTTCACAACACCCTTGCTTACCAGATAACGTATTGTACAAACATGGCTCTTCTTCGATGAGGTGAATTACTAAGATTCAAGTGTTTGCCTGCAGGAGTTGACTATCAGCTATAGTACAACGGGGAGTCACCGTGCTTGCGTTCAAACCTACACAGCGCCGCTGCATCAATTCAGAAGTTGGATTGATAGATTGCGCCGCAATATAATCACATATTTTGATCAACTAATCCAAGTCGAATTCAATGTCATTAATTTATCATGACCCATATTATAATATACAAGGAGTGTGTGTTGCAAAGCGCATCTGCAAAGTGCGGACAATTATACAAGTTAAGCTTGAGTCTCTATGGGTACGGCCAGGACAGCGACCGCCGTCATCGCCCTCATGGTTCATACTCCTCTGTATTCAGTGCTGCTAACGCCACCGCATTCTCTTTCTCTTTCCCAACCTCCGCAGCGTTTCTGTCGACTTCTTCTGTCTTAGAGTCCTGGGGCACGGTTAACTTCTCCTTCTTCTCCTTCTCCGGTTCATGGTTACGCAGCCTCATCTCCACGAGGAATTCCTTGTCGCGAATGCTCTGCGACCAGGACGAAAGCAGGCTGTACATCACAATTGTCGAGCGTATCAGTCCCACGAACATGAAGACACCCGGATAGACGTGCATGACTATAGTTGCAAGCAGGTAGACGAGTGAGCAGATATTTACACAAGGCAACAAAAGGGGGAGACGTACAGATAAATTTATCGTCGACAGGCATTTGCG
The DNA here is from genome assembly GCA_018282025.1 of Sphagnurus paluster. Lineage (NCBI taxonomy): Eukaryota > Fungi > Basidiomycota > Agaricomycetes > Agaricales > Lyophyllaceae > Sphagnurus > Sphagnurus paluster. The sequence goes on along the minus strand of JABCKI010000016.1, from coordinate 60,499 downwards.
GGAAGAAGTGCTGCACCGCGCGGAAAACAGCGCCGGGGAGAATGATCATGCCCAAAAGTCCACCGACAACGGGCCCGATAACCTCTCGCGTCGCCTGCATAGGATCACTCTTTGTCCAACCGTTTGCGATGATCTGTCGATGGAGAACAGTGATGATAAGGTTTATGGGGATAAGAAAATGATAAATAGAAACGTACATGCTGTATCCCGCGCGAGATTCGATTAGGAGGTTGGATGCGCGTGACATGGAGGGCAATCTTAACGTATAACAATCCCAACGCCCAAGTATCCACTACACGGATGCGTGGCGTCATGCTAGGGTCGATCGTGAAGCGCACGGGGAGGATGATGTATAGATCTATCACGAATGAGATGAGTGTTGGGATGACCGCACCGAGGCACAATGCCATGTACGCGCTCTTTGCAGTCCACACTAGCCCACGCTTGACAATGAGGACAGGCAGGTGGGCCCGGTCTCCAGAAGAAGACGCTGTGCGCTGCCGTCGTTTATCAAGGCGGTCGATCGCAGACCCGATGAGGTAGAAGCCCCAGAGGAGGTAAAACCCGATTATGAGGGAGTAGCCATCGTGCATACTAAGTGGTGTGAACAACTCAAAGAAGCGGCGGCCGAGGAGGACGGGCAGCGCCACCGCCACACCGAGGAGGATGGCGCCAATCACCCATAATAAGGCAATGAAACATATAAGGCGGTACCGGAACCCGGGTGGGATATATACAATCATGAAGTCTTCACTGATGTTGCGCTTCGCCTTTTCCATCTCGGTATCCTGCTGCGCCATGAGCTGGCGCGCTTCCTCATTGATAGGTACACCGAATTCCGTGACTGCAACGGTAGCACGCATATCCCGGGGAAGGGCAAGGTTGTCAGTCGCGGGGACACGCCTGAACGTGCCGTCCACAACAGTGGCTGGTTCGTCATGTTTTAAGAATAGCTTCCAGCGACGGGAGCGTTCCTCGGCCGGATGACGACCACCAAAGAAGTATGAAGTCAGACGTAACCTCTTGGATAGAGCCTTCCATATGACTGTAGCGAACTCTTTCAGTGCTCTTCTGGGTCGGAAGTAATGCATCGTGTAGGGTAGAACCAAGTGAAGGAACAGAAGATCAACTGGTACATTCGACAAAGGTGACCTATGATTTTCATTTCTGTTAAACATCTTGATTTGATGAATAGTGAAATTACTGACCTGTTCTTCCATCGGAATGGCATCACAGATTTGCTACCAAGCAGCAGGAGACCCGCCACACTCCCGACGACACACGCCACAACGATCGAGTACAACAGCCCACTGACACAGATCTTGCGGAGTTGAGTGAGTATTGGTCGGTCGAGAATGTCACGGATTGGATGCGAGTTTTGATCCTGGGGATCCTTGATGAACCACATCGCACCCGAGCGCATGACAGCGCGACAGCCTGACAGCAGAACTGCAAAGGAGTACCTGGATGTAGATGGTAATTGACATTAACCTTATATTTGCCACAGTATGATCCAAAGTACAAACATGAACATGGTTCCTGCGACCCAGTGGTAGAAAGTGGCTGTGAGGGGTGCTTGAAGAAAGAATGCCGCACGTGATGTCAGATTTGCTTCGGGGAACAACCAAACAGTGCAAAGGTCCAGGACCATTCCGCAGGAAAGAGGGAAAGTGACCAGCTCGATAAAGATGAACGCCGCAACCTGAATACATGGATGAGCTCGTCAGTCATTTACAGGGTGAATGACGGGCGGCGACACACCTTCAGGACCAATAACTGTTGTCGAACAGCGCTTCTTACAGCCCTCCCAGCAGTCCTTGCGTTTCCGACAGTCAAAAGATTCAGATAAATTGCAACGATCACGCCAACGACGACATAGCCCAGGATAATAGCGAATGTCCTGTCCGTTGGGGTTTGCCCAATTGCAAGACGCAACCATGCCAGTCTTAGCTGGACCCACGCTACTCTGACTCTCATTCCAAGCAACGCGAATTGGGGTTCAGCCAAATCGGCAACCCTGTCCAAGAAAGTTGCAAATAGGGATGGTGTAGTAACAGCACTAGGCTGCGGCTGAGGGGTTGTCGACGAGGTCCAAGAGAATATTTGAGTTAATGGACGATCGCCCAAGTTAGCAAGGTTTGAGCCCTCCAAGATGAATTATAATTGGTAGGAAGTTGGACTAAAAAGGCAACTCACTAGCTTTGTAGTCCTCATAACAATCCTGTCCACTGTGGCCTGCCCAAATGAATTGCCAATGAGCCAAAGAGCACCCATGGAGACGGCGCGTTTGAAGGGTGGTAACACGAGCTCCAAGAAGAAGAAAACAACTGTATCGACAACTGGGTCTGTGATGACGCGAATTGCTCGTATCGGGAGATGTAGAATTTGAAGGAAGCGAGGTGGATTCATCTGAACGCGCGTCAGGAAGCTAAAACAGAGATAGGAAAACGAGGAACCTACAGCTAACAAGGCCGTAGACTTTCCAACTGTAAATGGGATCCATATCCCAAGACCAATTGCAGTGTCAAGAACAAATATCATCAATGCTGCCTATGTAACAAACAGTTAATTGATTAATTGTTAGTCCAAGGCGAATAAACGCACATTTTGCAAAACACCATAGATGGGGCCCCTCATTCCGATAGCTAAGCATTATAAATCAGTAAAAATCACCAGCAAGACACTTTGCAGACATAAATACCTTCCATGGCCCCCTCCATATCATCCTCGACATTTGCTTCTAACTCTTCTGCAAGTTCGGCCGGGATTGCACCTGCTACAGGCACTGGGTTCTCTCCAACTACGCCCTCACCAGGCACGGCTACACCCGCATTCCCATCCGCAGGTAGGAGAGCCGGTATTTCATCAGCCTCAACCTCGACGGCCTCCCACTCTTCGAACTCAAAGTCTTCCATTTCTGCGGCAGCAGCTTCCTCTTCCTCTGCCTCTGCTTCGTCCTCTTCATCGTCATCATTATCGGTGTCCTCGATGTTCTCTCTATACTGGTTCCTCCACGACTCATCTTGTGCTTCGTCATTATCAGTCTCATCATCTGTCTGGGCCCCTGGTACTGCATCAACAGTCAAGAAGGGGGTTTTCTGGAAAAAGGTATCATAGTTCTTCATAGATATTTCCTGCTCACCATCACTGTCGACGTAATCTTCGATGTGGACAGCTGGGATATCAGACAGGCGGGATGGACCAGCCTCAGGCTGTAATTCTTCTGGGGCGCGATAGATAGCCATACTAGGCAACTCGGTGGTGGCGTGATCAGGAGTGGAGATTGGTGGGGGATCGGGGGGGTGGGTAGAAGGCCGTAAATAAGGACGTATACTTTGGTCCTGGTTCAAGGATGATGAAGGCTCCGTGTCTGCTCCTCCGCTAACGTCAGCCTGGAGGGTCGGAGGGGAAACCGTTGATTTAATCTGTTCGAACGAGAATGGAATAGTCGCAGTAGGTGGTAGAAGTGTAACAGGCGGGAAAACGGTCGACGAAGTGGACGTGAGAGTAGCACTTGCGGGTGTACTTGCTCCAGAGCCTGAAGATGATGTGGCCTTGAATGTAAATGCAAACTTTGGGTCGACAGGAAGAGGAGGCATTGCCGCCAAAGGGGGTGCGCCACCAATTGCAGCCAACGCTGCTTTGCGTCTAGCACCCGCCATGCGCGCTGTGATGACGCGGCGGGAGAAAGAATTACGCTTTAAACGATCTTCGTCCAGATCCCATTCGTTTTCATCATCATGCTCAGCATACAACTTTCGTCTAGTGGCGGCCCGCAGATCAGAGTCAATTCGGTCTTTTCTTCCCTGCTTGCCTTTGCCCTTCTTTCGGGGTAGGTCAAGGGGTGATCTGCCATGAAGCCTCTGATCACCAACCAAGTGTCCGTTGACACCATCACGAGCCCGCAACGCATCAAGAGCCCTCATAGCTTCTATCTGACGCCTAGCGAGAGCTTCGTCCAAAGGATTGACTTCACGTCCCTCTTGCCTTGCTGGAGGCGGAAATTCGACACGAACTGGGGGATCGTCCGCCAACACCTCTTCGTCTTCGAAAACACCTGGCCGAGCATTTTGAGATATCCACTCCCGCAGAAGGAATACAGCAACGAATGTGAGGACTATCAGAGAGGCAATGATTTGGCCTGTGAAAATGTCAGCAGACAAAGCTATCCACAGTGGGTGGCTTGTTAATCGTCCAAGGAATGTCTGGGGAACGGGTACTGATTTATTGGGTCGGATGTTGTAATAGAATGGACTTTCTTGGTTATTATTAGGTGGACGCTCGCGACCGCTGATCCACCAAGCCCTGTGATCGACGCATCCTTGAGCAAGATAAATGGGTGCATAAACGATGACCAACGCACGTGGATTCTCCCATTGAAAAATACATTCTCCACGTCCACACAGTCGCCCATGGGAGAACACCTAGCCATATGGTTGCGACCACAATTCCTCTTATTCCGAAGATAATCGCGTATAGAGTTTGCTGAATCAATCGTCTAGTCAACAGCACCAACGGCAGAGTTGACGGCATATCGGAGGCATAAACTAAGGATATAATCAGGACAACGGTATGCTAGGCGATATATAGCTTACCTTTTGTAAAAGCGTATGGATGTTTGCACACGTCACAATTTTTCTTCTTACTATGCGATAGCCATGTGGTCAAGCTATAGTTTGTTAATATCGAGTCACCCCAAAACGCTTTCTACATACCAGTCTTGATGAATATATCGGATGGTCCCAGAGCATTTACACGGATGAAAGAGTGGTTGACCGTCTTCAGCTGGTGCACTACATATGCGACATGTGTCTGCAACGAAACGAACTCGATTAGTTAGCAGGCAAAATTACATCAGAAGTTACTGACCTTGCTCGTCCGCCTCCTGCATGATTGAGAAACAGTTGTATGACAGAGACAGTTCAGTCAAGAACAGACTCTTGTCGTGGCGTCGGCGTGTCTTCAATGGCAAAGCGCACCGTCCGTGACGATGAGGAGATGCATCATGTAAGCAGCCACACGTACGTTTGAGGTACCAGGACCCCGGTCACCCTGATTACGCTATATGGTTTCAACTCTATATAAGTAGGTTGAACGCACTTACCAGTGATCAGCGCTGAACACTGAGTACTGAGCACGGAAATGCTTATAGTTCAGAACCAGTATACATAAATTATTTCTATTGAATCACTGAATGTATATACATATTTTTCTGGAAATGACGGGCCACACATGAATGTTGATAAAGTTCGGTGCCTTCGAGTATCTTCAGGTGCTGTACTCGATATTTCAACATAAATCGCCAAGGGACTGTAGTAGTTTCGAGCCGGATATCCAGGAGATTTTCTAGCTGGTTTACCTCCATGAGCGTGTCAAACATCCTTCAACATCCCAGGAAATTAATTTGACGGCGATGGAGCCCGAATCATATCCACCACCTACGCGATATGTTGCGTGGATCAGCGTTATAGATCCCACGTCAAACCACTCGTCGGCACACAGTCTGTATAAGTATAATCCCCTCGAAGTTTGCCCTGCGGCCCGCGCTGCGACGAAAAGTCTGATGAACCATGGCTTACCCGATACCCAAGTTTGAAAGGTATCACGAAACGGTAGGTAAGGTTAGAGTTGTTCTGATTGAGCAAAAATGGAAAGATAGGTCAACAGTGCCGGATACGATTGCCATGATGCACCCCTTTATGGGTTTTGCCGGCGGTAGTTTGAGGTTCCAGTGGTCGTGCGTGAACCATCCTCAAACAATGACATCTCGGCCAAGAAGCTTTCCAATCCCACACTGAATAAATCATTGCCGTAGGTAGTAAGATTTATGTATCATATCAAGTCATATCAACGCATCCCAACCCCCGCTAGTGAGCCGAGCCCTGCAAACGAGATGTCATTGTGACATGAGAAATGGACAATGTTGCGGCCGTGAAAGGTTTCAGCGCAGTAATAGGGACCGCGTCTGGGCCTGCAATCAATGCCGTCGACGAAGTCTGGGATAAATATGAATATTAGAACACTGTAGACCAGCTTTTTCTATGCAAAGAGACGCAGTGATTCCTTGCGGCATTTTCAGACAACTCGGAGGGCACTGGTGTTGGCAGATATTCAGAAAACCAAATATGAGTGGATAGGGCAGGTCGGACGGCGAATTTTTCAATTTCAAGTTCCATAAAGCTGTTGCTTTTGTACGCAGTCAAAGAAAGTGAGTTATTGAGTCCCGAGTGTTAATTGGGACTGCGGCACAAAGTTGTAGGGAAAAGCGGGCTTACAATTGTTGTTGGCTATTATGTAGTAAATCCTAAGCCCGCGCAGGTTCAAGGAGATTCTACGACTGCCTTTGGGAGACTACTATGTAGGCTAGTAGTCAGTACTCGTCAGTGGTCACCAGCACCGGTGTCCGACGTCGTCAAATAGATTAGGTAACGTGACATAGCCCCCCAGTTGGCTCAAGTTGCCTTCTAAATCTTCCAAAGTAAGTATCCGAGTCTACAAAGATATACGAACCTTGAGTCGGTCAGAGCGTAAGTACCACCTGTATCAGCCCGCATTATCATACACTGCCAGACTCCAGTACTGATAGATATATATAGTTTCAGACGGCACCAAAACCCTATTGAACTGATGCTCTCACCGACGTTTATCCTTCAAAACATCTTCGTGATTCTTTCTGGCATTGCCATTAGGTGACCTGGCGGAAGCACATGCTGATTCTGGAAGAACTGATTAGAGAGGTCAAGAGAGCTGAAGATAATCATGCGATGACCTGCTGAGTGGATTCACACAATGTTACATGTGAGGTGGGTCTAATAATAGGACATCTATCGTCATGATCATGTAGCTCGTGCGCGCGATGGTAGCACGGTTACTCTTGAGCCATGCGCTCCTGCCTTCTCTGAGATTCAAATAATACCCATCAGCCAATCGTCGCCTTCGAAAGGTACTATTGCGATATCATACTCATGGCGACACAATGTGTATCTGACAGGAGCAGAACCTGAACATGCTGCAGAAGGTGGATTTTATCGTACCCCGAAGTAGTATATATACTACGAATTCTTTAAGCTAAATATCCAGTCTTTTCGACTGTTCAATCAATCCCCGTCTATGCTGTGGTCTTTCGCTATCATCGTCGGTCTCGCCGCACAGCTAGTCACTGCTACGCCACTTACCAGGCGATGGAACGATGTTGCTGAAAAGCATTCTTGGGCTGAAGTTCCTCGAGGCTGGGAGTACCATTCTACTGCTCCCCCAGACCACATGTTTGAAATGCGTGTGGCCTTGAAGCAAAATAAGATCGAGGATCTCATTGCTAACTTAATGGAAACGAGCGATCCCAACCACATAAAGTACGTTCCCAATCTGAACACTTGGATTTTATAATCATGATATCATGATATCAAGGTATGGGAAGCACCTATCGCTTGCCGAAGCAGAGGCTCTGGTTGCGCCACACGAGGATTCTGTTGAAGCTGTTGAAGCATGGCTTGAACATCACGATATTCCTCGCGGAAACGTCACTTATCGCAAAGGAGGCGGTGAATGGGTTACTATCCGCGTCTCCGTCGCTCAGGCCGAACGTATGCTCAACACCAAGTATAACGTTTACCACCACCCCGCTTCTTCTGAACGGGTTGTCCGGTCGATGAGCTACTCTTTGCCTCGCGAACTTCACTCTCATATCGATGTGATTACACCGACCACCTATTTTGGTACTCTGCGTAGCATGCGCAAGACCAGCTTTCTTCAGCCTCCGCCAGTTGTATTGGAGGATGCGGAATTTGACATCTCTGCGGCAGTTCCCTCAAGCTGTGGATCGACCATCACCCCCGCATGTTTACGGGCACTCTATAACACTACCAACTATGTTCCCCAAGCCACTATTATCAACAAACTGGGTGTTGCTGGATATCTCCAGGAGTACGCAAATCGGGCAGATCTTCAGGTGGGGTCCTGAAGTTCTCTCCGCGCCTATCGATACATGAATAACCTGTTGCTCGAAAAGACATTTTTCAACAGATATCGGACTGATGCTGTTGGGTCAAGCTACACGACTGTCCTTGTAAACGGCGGACTAGATAATCAGAACTCCCCCGGTGTTGAGGTTTGCACTTAGCATCAGTCATGTTTGGAAATTTTTCTCATCACTGCTTCCTCAAGGCTAACCTCGATATTCAATACACGACGGGCATGTCATACCCAACGCCAAATATTTATTATAGGTGCGCCGCGTCGTGAGTTTATCGTATTCTTCAACTTATGATCAAGTATAATCACTTAGCACTGGGGGTTCTCCTCCGTTCATCCCCGACTCTCAGACACCGACCAACACGAATGAACCCTATCTTGACTGGCTCAACTTCCTTCTAAATCAAACCACCATCCCGCAAACCATTACCACCTCTTATGGAGACGACGAACAGACTGTACGTCGAAAAACACTTGCGCTTGACCTTTTGACTTCACGCCACATGACAGGTGCCTCAAGACTATGCCATCAAAGTCTGCAACTTGCTTGCCCAACTTGGATCGGTTGGTACTACAGTATTCTTCTCCAGTGGCGATGACGGGTGAGCTTCTCGCAAGCTTCTCAAGATTTCAGTTCGTTAATGCACAAGTGATAGTGTCGGTGGCGGCGATTGCCTCACGAATGATGGAACCAAGAAGAAGATCTTCCAGCCTGCATTCCCAGCCTCGTAAGATCGGCGATTTTGTACCCCCACATTCAGCTCACGAGGTTTTTTCTGGAAGATGTCCCTGGGTGACCACAGTCGGAGGGACTACAAAGGTCAACCCCGAAGTCGCAGTTAGCTTCTCTGGCGGAGGGTTCTCTCGCTACTTCGCCCGCCCTTCTTATCAAAACACTGCGGTTCCAGCGTTCTTGGCGACCCTTGGGACGACATACAACGGGCTTTACAAGTACGGTACATTGCCTGCACGAAGTGGTTCAGCTTCTGATATCTTTCCTATAGCGCAACCGGCAGAGCGTATCCCGATCTTTCAGCGCAAGGAAACGGGTTCCAAGTTGTCATCAGTGGTCGTGTTTCTTCAGTTGGAGGGACAAGTGCCAGTTCCCCTGTGGGTCAACAACCCTGAAACTCCCTGCGGAAGGGCGTACTAATATCTGAACTTTTCGCAGACCGTTGCTGGAGTATTCGCGTTGTTGAATGACTACCTGATCTCCTTCGGAAAACCAACGCTTGGCTTTATTAATCCCCTCTTATACTCTAGTGCGTCCACAGCCTTCAACGACATTGTATCCGGATCGAACCCAGGATGCGGTACCAACGGTGGGTAGGCAACTTATGTCCAATCAAATCAACTAAAAGCTACTCTACTCTAGGATTCACCGCCAGAGCTGGATGGGATCCTGTAAGTCAGATTTCTAATCCACTGCATTTCAAGGCTAACTGTGCCTTTCCTAGGTTACCGGCTGGGGCACACCAGACTTTGCGAAACTGCAGAAGGTTGTTGTTCCCTAAGGTTTAACATCAATACGCGCTATATGTAGTCCTTATTGTTTAGATGTTTAAACGTTCGAGAGACTAGTACAGTGATAAAGCAATCAATCAGATATCTTGACAAATTTATACTAGGCCAAAGCTCAATTGCGTGGCGCAAGAAAGGCCAGTTCACCAAATCATAAGGAGCAGACAAAGATATTACCACAAAATAAACAACGCGAAGCTGCTTCGAGAAGTTCTTCTACGATCCAACATTGGGCTGGCACGGGGAGCCAGGTCTCGCTCGGCAATGCTTGCCGTGATGGTGGGAGGAAAGCTTTCCTATTGCATGTTGTACACTTGCGGACCATGCCGTTCGACAGGATGAAGGAAGTTACGGAGCAGCGGGCTATGTTGGGATATGTAAGAAATGAGGATCTTCCTTCTGGAATGTAATATAATCAAACAGGCACGCACCCCAGGAGTGCCCGTTTGCGCAGATTGCGTGGACGCCAGTTTCCAGCAGAATGACGGCACCGCAGGCTGGACAGCATTCAGAAAGGGGGTTATCTTGCATTGTCCCCATGAGCTCAGTTTCCGTCAACGTGGCTTCCACGAGACTGGCCAAGTGTTTCGCTTCCTCCTCTAGTTGTTTTGGGTAACCGGGCGTGCAGGCCTGACTCGTTAAGCGCAAGACAAAAGGTACTTCAGTTGCTGAGGTGAAAAAGGGGCAATAAGACTTTACCGCTATAGGTCACAAGCTATTCGTGGAATGGAAAAGAACTCACAAGTCATCACCGTCGCAATCGGGGCGAGGTGACGGATCAAGGTCCGCAATACGCTTTGAGAAATGACACTGAATAAATGACATGCAATTTGTTCGCATTCGAGACGCGCCGAGCAGTCGGGTAAAGACTGGGGGGATACGCACGTAAGACAATTGAAAACGTGGAGTAATCACAGCATCAGGTCAAACTTACGCGGACCATCATATCCGCAACGGACAATTTCAGGCGTATGCGTAGGAGCTGCTCGGAGCCAAAAAGATATCTCGCCAGGGACATTTTGAATTCTTGTCGCAGCGATGAACCTGAAGAGGGGTCTGGTGGTGAGCTCAGGTCATTGAAGCAGAGGTTCACGTTTATCGCAGGTGGGTATCTCAGAATATTGTATACATCCGGGTATACTTCAAAATGATCAAGAAGGTACAGTAAAAAAGGGCCTAGCAGATGAATCGGAGCTCCTTCCGCTGGAAATATACTGTTTTAGGTGCCGAACTTATTAGGAAAGTAGTCGACTCACTCGGTTTCGCAGTATTCAGGGTTTTAACAAATTCGCTGAGAAATAAATCGCTGGGTGGGAATCGCCATATCTGTGCAGCAACAAATGAAGTGTGAACTTTGGCGTCATATGTATAGTCCAAGTTCGTTGGTTGGCACGACCTGAAGAATGAAGGTAGTTAACCTAGTCAGGCGATATCATAAAAACGCAAATATACTCTTGAAGCCAGAGGAGTGATCCTTGGGCAGTGAAAGGTACCAAGCCGTAGATACGATTTACGTCAGCGTACTTGATCTTTACAGGGCTTGTATGATTGAAAACTAGGCGCGCGTTTTCGGAGAGCTTTTGGGTAGTCAACCAATTTCTATGTACGTCTGAGGCCCACGAGGGATCGTAAGACACACGATGAACGGTATGAATGGTCCCATCAGAGAGGCAGATGAGTATAACATCATGCACGGAGATATAATGTACCCCTGACGTTGGGCATAGAGGGGACGAGCCCACGGACAGTTTCGGCGGGCATATCACCAGTGTGCGACGGCCCGACCAGCCCAAGCTCCTAGAATTGGAGAGTGGCGCTATTAGAACGATAAATCCCGGTTTGCAAACAACCAGAATTTTCTGGAATGATCATCTAATCATTATAGACAGGGAAACAGGGGGGAAAACACACATTTCCTTTACAGAGAATCCAGGTCAGCGCCGTCAAGAATCGCTTGTCGGGATCAAACAGCTGTTCAGCATGAACCTGAAAAGTACATCTAATATTGAAGGTCGGACCGAATCCCGTTGTTGATGGGATTGTTATCAAGGATTGTTTTATGGTGAGGAGCCTCACCCCGCCATCGGCAGCTCCATAAGCTAAAAAAGCCTCACCTAAAATCAGTTGTACAGATGTCCCAATGTAAAGAAGTATTTATCCTTACATTCCCCCTTCTCAGCAAGGATCCAGGGTGAGAATTCGAGTAGGGTGATCCAGTTGTCCACAACCTTGATTTCATCAATGCACCGCACTGCACCATTTTCGAACCTGAGTGTTTCGGGGAAACTTAGATTAGGAACTTCCATTGTCATGCTCAGATGCAGGGTACCTGAAAAACATCAGAGTACCCCCGCGGGTGCCAACTACGAGAAGTGAGGCATCCAAGAGAGGCGCTGGATCAAGGCCAAAGTCCGCCTGTCGCGACCATGTAACATCTAGAAAGATGAACTTGTACGACCAATGTTTTAAATAGCAGATTTTGACATACTGGTGGCTTGTGCCTTGAGCGTTGCCGGATCCCCTGATTCTTGCTTCAGGAGAGGCGTGATTTCCTGGACCTAAGAAAGTGCTCAACATCGTTGCCTCTATCCGAAGGCAAATTATTGTGTCGCACTTACTTTGGACCATTTCCCCTGTATTCTGTTTTTGTCCGGAGCCCACAGAGATAGGTCCATATTTGAAGTCAGGACCACAGCGAGGCATCTTTAAGTTTGGGTGAGCGTCACAAATGGGCTTGAGGTAATAATCACACACCCTGCATCGCTGGTCAGGTAGCTGGGCGATATGGCCACTTTTTGTAGGCATACATCGAGGGACCCAAAAGACACCGCGCTCCAATCTAGGCCATGGTAACACCGACAGAAGCGCGTTCATGTCATCAATGAATTCTCACTGTTATTTGCAAAGACTCAACAGACCTTGAGAAACATCCCGCCAGTTTTGGGACATCTTTTTATCTAACTCAATTATTGTCCTGAACCAGTCAGGAGGCTTATCATGTGAGGCTGGGTTGGACTTCGGGTGTTTTATGGCGGCGGCATAGTTGGGTGTCTATGAATGGCGAACGGAGGTTACCGGCGTTCATTCAAGGACAAGATGGGCATTTTACCAAAATGGAGATCGATCCTCTTGTCAGCATGAAGACCTGACCATCGGCAGACCACTGGAGGCAGGTGGCAGAGGGTAATGCCGTCGCGGCAAAGCTCAAATTAGTATAAATCGGAGCCCACGCCATGGATTTGAGGGCACGATGTGTCCTAGCACATGGACGGCGTATTTTTCTTCTTTTTCACACACCGCGCGGTGAACTAGTTCTAGAGGCTAGTAGGCGTGGAGCGTCAGAAGTGAGACTACGATGTCAACACCGAGTAAAATTAAATGGAGATTAACACAGTTTCCTAGCCGGTGGTCTGTAGTGCCTTTGGAGTAGATAGTTTTACAAGAGGGAGAGACGCACATAGCACTTAAGGCGCAAGACGCGTGGGGAAATAGCGCGCCCTGCCCAAGATAGTCCAGCGTAAGTGCTACACAAATGGCGTTCGGTTGAGGTTAAGTTGGTATTTCAACTCCGCGAGGGCGGGCATATGTGACCCTGTGACAACGATCAGAATGTCCCGTGCTCGATCCTTCATCTTGCAATTGAATATTATATACGCTGATATTGCTAAGGTCTCCTTCCTGCGTGCTCTTGCTATGACTGTCAGCTTGTGTATTGATTTATCGACGTGTTTGAGGCTGACCATACCCAGGATCTTACTTTTTGCTATCTGCATATGACACGGCATGATCTCCAGATCCTCGATACTGTCGAGACCGCCGAGTACATGAAAGGAGAATTATCAGATGATGGTTTGTTTCCAATTCAGCTCGTGACATCGATGCCAAGTCTACAAACTGAACTCGTTCAATATTTGCAGAACTTGATATACCCCCGCATATGGTACCGCCCAATCCTGATGACTCGGACAGTATGTCAATGATCGATCCTCAGCCGCCTCTCATTTGACGAGGCGCCCAGTATTACCTTCGCAGGTTCACCCGTCATACCCTTACGGAAATCCCACTAACATCAAACATCCGGCGGCACGACCGCGCCCTCCGTATGACCCTTCCTCTAGGGCGTTGTTCGAGGATATGGGTTATGCTGGAGGTGGCATCAATGGTGCACTGCGGTGGCGAGACCTTGCTCTCGACGAACTTCTACCAATTGATGAGGAGAAGGAAGAAGCAAAACGGGCTATACAGGCTCGGAAGATGGCAAGTAGTGGTACCTCAAACCATAACCCTCAACCCCAGCAACAGCAAAATCCCGGACAAGGACAAGTTAATCAGACACTTGAAGAGGAGGACGAGGACGATGAACGCAATGAAAACAGTATTGAAGAGGAGGAGGAAGAGGAAGAGAGCGAAGGATATGAAGACTAGTATACAAAGCAAGTTTCTCACAAAAGGCATTTTCTCTGTATTTTACAATCTAGAGGTAATGGTCGCTACAAGTGCATCACCTACATCCTCTTGTAGTAGATCTTTTGCGCCACCTTCTTGGTCCACAGTCCACTCGTACGCCTCAAGCAATAGTGTGTCTGTCAAAGGAACAAAATGTGACGCCAACACGCGAATGATATTCGTCACTCGGGAGATAGCAGCCCGCGTTGATTCATCGATAGTCTTGAAGAAGAATGCTTCAGCTCTTTAACCAGATATGTGTAAATGAATGTTCACACACATCGTTCTGATTTGAATATACTGCTTCCGCATCAAACCCTTCCTCGCCCTCCTGCTCACTTTCCTTTACATGCTTGCTAACCCATATGTACCCATTCAACCCAAGAATGAGGTCCACTCCGCATGGCAGTGCGATAAAATGGGACTTGAGCCGTCGCACCAAAATTGGGGGAATGGTGACAAGTTGCCCGTTCCGCAACTAATTGTCATCTATCAATTTTTGTAGATGCATATCAGATCAAGACGCATGCAACCCATACCTTGCCGTATTTCAAAGACCGTGTATGGAGTGACATTGCTCCGTCCGAAAAAAATGCTTGTACTTCCGCCACAAGCAAGTCACCTTCCTCGAAGAAAGTTCGCATTTGCAGCTCATCACTTTCAAGTTTCCGCCGCTAGTAACATTAACAATGAATGATAACGTTTCTGATTAGTAATTGGAAAGGACGCATACTCACCTGGACCCCTCCTGGTAAATTAACTGAAGAGAGCATCAACACAGCATCTTGGCGCGAGTTTGCGTCTACCTTCCATCGGCGTGGCTGTACCTAAACCATTCAGGCGATAAGGTGTCTGAAAAAAGAGCCCCCAAAATAAAGTTACACACCTCCGTTATTCGGCCTACGACCAGATCGCCGACTTCGGGGTTGTATCTGGAATAGTTGTTTCATGGAGATGAGGCGTCTGCCACGAGGGTGACACGGCGCAGTCGCACCTCGTTCGAATAGCACGCACGGTCACCAGCTTATTTACGCGCTCGATGGTTCCTGCAACTGAGGCGATAACTTCTTCATTGTCCACATAAGTTCCATGCCCTCTGTCTCTTCGTATGAAATTTGTGCGCGATCAAGGCGTTTCTGAGAACATACCGCATGTAGGCTTGTGAAGACGTGAGGGCCTCGCCCGGGTATGTTAATTTGGATCCGCCCGCCTCCCACTGGTCCTGTTCATCGTCAAGATCGATCATGATTTCTTCTGCGACGTCGGGGTGGTGTTGGCGTGTACCATTAAACGCATCCTCTGAGGGCAAGGGAAAAGAGGTGAATGTTATCATGACCAAAATAACAATCAAAAAGTAAAGTCTTTTGTTTTTGGGCGCCTAGTCTATGGTTAGGGTCTGTACTTAATTTAGACATCCGGCCATCTTTTCCAGGTATGAGTGATCGCCACCACCACCACCAACACCACCGGTACCATTTTTACCACCAACGCCCCTCGATACAAATTTTGGGGTCATTTGGGGGACACTGGGAGAATTGATCTCCTGCGAGTTCTTTTTCCCTCACGAACCATTGATTTGCTTGGCCATGCGCACATTCAAACGTCGTAATCACGGGTTCGCGGTTCTTCCACGGTTCCAATAATTCTCCGTTTATGAACAGCCCGGTTTGTTCGGCGCCCAAGGCGTTGCGCTGAGAACTTGTTACAAATTTCCACTATCATCTCGTATATAATATATGCACTAAATTTCGGAGAACCGTCGTGAAGGTGCACGCGCCACCATGAGCACCCACGTGTGACGCGCGTGTGTCCTATGTAAGCCTATGTATGATACTAATGTCTCTATGTATATGTACTTACACAGCTAATAGTACGTCGATAGCATATCAGGGTCGTCATTCCCCTCCACCAATGCTCCATCTCAATATCTACTCAGGGTCGTGTGAGTAGACCTGTATTATTGTAGTGGCTCTCCTTATTGCTCGCCTGACCATATGCATGATGCGCCCTTTCCCACTTCGGGGAACGTGGAAAATAAATAGTGACTCCCTGTCAAGTCCGAGACACATGTATTCCAGAGGCGAATCCCACGAGTGGCAGGTTGTGAAACTTTTTTCTAGCATATGATCGACGGGGCGGAAGCAATCTATTGTAGTGATAATATTATACATGGACACTCTACAGTAAACACGACAGCGAGGATGCAGTAATAAAATAAAATATGGCACAAGAAATACAATATTTGCGATAGTCCATGCCGTAACTCTGAGCGACATTAATCCTCGAAGGCGTTGGCTTTTACTGCGGGGGGCGGAAATTAGATCAAGCTTTGGGGCCGTGTCGAAGATTGGGAAGGGGATCTCACCATTGACCAGTGGATTAATATTGTAGTCCGTCTCGATCGTGCAGACTTACTTGTAAGCGAGGAAGTATGCCGAGAGGGCAGGGAGATCGTTAGAACCAGCGTCCGAATAACCCTGCCTCCGGGAGCCGTTGAACTTGAGCACAATTACTGTGCCGCACCAAGCCTTCGGGGCAGCGCCCGACGTTATGTGGTAAATCGCACGGTTTACTGGACTGTCCTTTTGTAAAGCGGTGGGGGAGTACCAGAGATGAAGAGGGAAGCGCAGTGGCTCGCCATTAAGACCTTGTGTCAGGACGATACCGTCAGCCTGCCCGTCAGCGAAATGGGACTGCACGAGAGGTATCGGGCACATGCCCTGAGAGGGCTTGTGCGATGGTCGGCAGCTGACAGTGATGATCCGCGGACGCTCTGAGGCGAAGAAAGTTTAGTTAGTTACCAGATGATAGATGGTTCAGGGAGGCGAACTAACCTTCTTCAGGCGAAAAGAGAATGGCTGAGACTGAGATGTATTGTGGCTCAGCAGGGGGAGGAGTCGCGATCATGTTCATGCCATATCCAGCGGGAGCGGGTTGAGCAGGTATGCATTCTTTGCGGTGACGCTGCCAGTCCTGTGGAGAGGTCAGTGTCCTTGAACCGGTGGGGCTACTCGAGTACAAACATTGTGGAGATGTTCTGGCGTACAATACCAAGCGCTCTGGCAGCGGCTGCACCACATAGACGTAGGCCTGCAGCACACAGTGCATGGGTGGTTGATAGCAGGCATGGAGTGCATTCTTTACGAATGAAAACGAGAAAGATGACGGGGGTTGACAATGGGTTCTGAATGAGAAAATCGACGCGCTTTAAGGCAGCGCGGCTAGGTCAGCGGTCTGTGAAGGGTTGACCCAGTTCGAACTCGGAGCGTTCGTAAATCGGGGTGGTCAGGGGCGATTCAGGAACGCTGTCAACGGTGACGACTGTTTGTCGAGTCGAAATAAATACATAAAAGCGATCGGGATCGTGATTAAAATTGGAGGCAAAGGGGATTGATTATTGAAAAGGGTCGGCTCAAGGCGAGCAATAATTGCAGGCATGAGTGGTGTCGTTAGGTATTGATTGTCTTATTTTCCTCTTTGCTGAAAATAATTTCGGAGATGGACGGGTGTAGGACTCAGCTTGTCTCACAGCGCAGATATTCAGGCCCTGGATAGAATGCATAGAATTATTAGCCCTCATACCACAATTCGGAAGGAGTATCCATGGCTTGAAACGGCAAAGGGAGCATTCGGGGGTTTCCTGGTGAACCACGTTTCATGACAAATCCGGCCGGCGATCGGCGAACGTCCCAAGCATTGTGACAGTGGTCACTCTTGTGACCCACCCAATCCTCCACCTGCAAAATGTCCGACGATGAGATGGCCATTGACGAGAGTACGTTGGTTCAACTAGTGAGATCTGAAGGAGAGGAGTCAACTAGAATTCACAGTTGCAGCAGGTGGTGCCGTGAGGAGGAGAGGCAGAGGTTTCCAGAGTACTGGCAAGTTCATCCGAAATTACCACCATATGCCGCGCTAACCTCTATTCCACGCAGGGGGTAATGATGGACCTGCTACCACAGAACAAACATACGATCGTGTTGAGACTACACATGTGAAGGATTCTGACACACGGGCTGCGCGCTGTAAGCCGTCTCAAATCTACGATATTTGGATACGATCTCAAATACTGCGAATCTAAGCCGTCGAAGGATGGATTGTACTCGTTACGAACGTGCATGAAGAAGCTACGGAAGAAGACGTTACCGACAAGTTTGCGGATTTTGGGGAGATCAAAAACCTGCATCTGAATCTTGACCGCCGTACGGGTTATGTCAAGGTGTGTATCCTTCGCTTTCTTTGCCTACATCATGTTCTTTATGTTATGTTTCCTTGTATCTCCTTAGGGCTATGCTCTTGTCGAATATGAAACGATGACGGAAGCACAAAAAGCAATTGACGGCGCATCGGGCACTACTCTATTGGAGCAAGAGATACAATGCGATTACGCCTTTGTTAGGCCACCACCCTCCGGCCCCAAGAAAGGCAGAGGTCCCAGAGGTCGTAGTGCAAGTCCTGGTCGCCGAAGATAGATACTATACTTGCTTTACTGGCTCTTTGAAATGTACACTTTGCAATTAATTCATGTTTGGTACACACATACAATTTAAACAATATGAGACGAATTTAGAGCGAATGGGATGTATGTATTGAAGGTTCAGTTTTTGTACCCTGAATTCAATTGGCTGAAGTTGAAGTTCAGCCTTACGCAAACCTTTTCACACGTTGTTTGGTTGACCACACCCTGACCTCACCACCGTGCCCAACGCTTTTCGTGGTCTCTACTCCCACCCGGTACTGACCCCTGATGGCTCCAGCCCATTCTGACGACGAAAGCGCTAGCGTGGTTCGCGCCAACAAGAAGTCGAAGAAGGTCGAGGAGGAGCCTATGGATGTGGATGAAGAAGAGCAAGAGGGGAGCGAGGAGGAGTCAGAATACGAGATTGAACGTATTCTCGACGCGAAGCGGGGATCTTTCCCGGAGGTACGCTCATTATACGCGACATAGCCCGTATACACGTCGCCTCATTCACGTTCCAGGGAAGAATTGGCTATTTTGTAAAGTGGAAGGGCTACGACGAGTCCGAGAATAGCTGGGTCGACGAAAAAGATGCTGGGTACGTTTAGTTATGACGGAAAATCTCCAAACCAACTCATATTTTTTTTTAAAAAAAAAAATTTAGAAATGCCCACGCGCTCATCGAAGATTATTGGAAGAGAAATCCGAAGAAGTCTAGGAAGTCCATGGACGCCAAAACTCCTAAAAAGCCGCGTAAATCTGTGGCTTCTGCCCCATCTGAGGAGCCCGTTGAGATTTCTACTAAGAAGAGGGGAAGGAAGTCCACCACGGCACCAGATCCCAACATCAGGGACGAAGAGGAGGTCAGGGCGCCGAAGAAGGCCAAGAAAAATGGTGCAGCGAAGCGTAAGGAGGTAACGCAAGAGGCTGAAACCTCCGTGGAGGAAGAGGTACACTTCAAGGACATGGCTGAATATATGGCTGTCCCCGAGTGGGAACACCTTGTGGAGACCATTGATACTATTGAGCGCAACTCAGACGGCACCCTCACTGTGTACTTTTCTATGTGAGTTTTTTCTTCTTTAATAGTATACCTGCTACCAACTGAGTGTCTGTCAGGGTGGGCGGTCAACGCATCAAAGAGGACTCAAAGATTTGTTCTGAGCGTTTCCCACAAAAGGTATATCCAAGGCTTCGCAATCAGTGCTTGTTTGTACTCACGCTCTACTTAGATGATTAAATTTTACGAGAGCAATCTCCGCTGGAAGAGTGTTGGAGATGGTGAAGAGGGATCTTGAGTGCTTATGGGCGGATGCAATGTATATTTGATTCTTGTTTTCATCGCCATTCATTATCTGTGTTCTAGTATTCCGCTGGGGTGTATCTCCCCATTATCTTCAGCAACACTCGAGGGATTCACTGCTTGAAAACTGTACGATACGAGCGACTACATGAGTGCTGCGGGATATTGCAACTCAATTAGCAGGTACCAACGACGATCCATGATCTCAATTAACATCAACCCCAAGCGTCATGTAAGTAAGTATTTTGAGGTTATGGCTATGTAACACGTATACAATCCCACGAGCTCGCCATGTGCCATCTAACCCTGGACACAGAAAAACCTCTTTTGGGCTCCGCGACATTTTCCTCCGGTCCAACATACCCGTTCACATTTAGATGCATGGCTTATGTTTGTGACTGGTCTGAGAGCCGTTGCCTGATGCAATGACGACACCCAGGGCTCCACGATGTCCCTTGCCCCACACCCCCAGCGGCACCTTGCGCGATTCTGATAAGCCTTACGCAGCCATCCGGCGGGAATATCTAGGGTGATACATGTATGGGGACCACCTCAACGAAAATACATGGCATGGCAAATACCCGACGCTGCACTGACAGAGCTTATCAGATGCCCTACCCGGTGTACACTGCTAGTTCAGCGCTTGCGCTGAAACCTCAATGTCTTTTGACGTGGTACCCTGACCTCAACGCAGACTGTTTATGTTGCCGATTTTTCCGGATCCGACTCGGAGACATGGGATGGTCATTGTGGTGGGAATACCTATACACTCTATGCTGCCACCCGGCCGCCATAACTTTCCAGGGATCGCGAAATAATCGATACTTGTCTTGATTCGGTGGCACCTCACCCTACGCCGCCTCGAGACGTAAAAGTGTCTTAACGTGGGTCGTTTTTCGACGATGGTCGGACTGTCGTACATATATATTTTAGGCACCAAGGCTTTTGAACCTCGAGGGGCATTTCCCCAAACCAGCCAAGGGCGTCCGTGCATGATGTAAATCCAGGACTATGGCCACAGTGGTACTTGACCAAAATGGAACATGGAAGTGAATGGCGAACGCTGGAGATTCGAGAACAAGTATTGTATTCAAGTTGTCACCAAAAAATCTACAGTCTGCTTCTGTGAAACTTGCGAGGTGCATTATCATATTGACTGGCAGCAGTCCACCCCGGGAACCGCTCAAGTTCGCACAAGCGCCGTTCGGTCTCCGTTCCGCCTGCCCTCGGCCCCGGCGGAACATATGTGTCTGCGCACTCATGGCCGAAATAATTGTACTATTTTTTATACTCTCATTGATGTACATAACGTTCCGTCTTGATTGCTTTGAACAAATACCATGTGCTACACACGACCTCGTACATGTGGCCTACCCTGAAACGATAAACCTATGATGGTGATCGCGATCTGGATCTAAGATTATTCATGACTTTCTTGACGCGGCCATTGGCCAATTTGAAGGCGAGTGCGCACCGAGACACCTGAAGTCGGCGCTACTACGAAATTCAAACTCGCCCTGGGTGCGAGAAGGACATCATTTGATCATATACTCGAGGCAAATTTCCCTTCGGAGAAATCTACACGGCGTGTGTAAGCTTATATTTCCAGGTGCCGTGGCGCCACATAAAGATTGATATGATTTTTTACTTGAGTTGTGGGTAATAAAATTTCGTACCGATCTTCTCCATCCAGCACGTTTCCTCAATGAAATGCTCAATAACAGCCCAACTTGCCCACCAAGAATTCACTTCCGTCCTGATGGAAACCGTTTTGGGGCCACCGATCACCAATGAAGTCCCTGTGGCTTCTAGTGGATGGGCCGCAACTTTCGCGGAATTCAATCGCAATGGGTGCACTGGTGATGTCGCTGGGAGACTCATATGTGACACGTTTACTGGACGCATTAGTGTTATATTTACTAATGACAAAAGTTCATTACATGCGAATATTATTTTCTTCAGCTACCGTTATACGTATCAGATCCAACGCGAGCGCACCTAGTCCACGAGAACTTGCACGCGCTTAATAAATATATATATCTTCTGAGCTTGAGCACGTTCATAACAGTACATCGGGCTGCATGTGTCTTCGCCACCGCCATTTGGGTCGTGCCGATTCCGTGGTGGAGTCTAATTTTACGCAGCGCCGTTGAAAGGTCCTTTCTAGTAAAGTAATCTCGCTAGCCCGGGAGGCGCGCTCAGCGTCTTATTTGTGGATTTTTTACAACCCTTTAGGAAAGCCAATGGTATACTAGTAGTTTTAGCATTACTGGTAATATTTGAATAAATTAGAGACTTACTACGGTGAGAACCTGGCTCAACTTTGATTGGTTCGAACGCCAGATTTGGCGTACGTTCCGGATATGTAGGCGTCAGATTTTAAGGGACGTAGGTGTTCATATTGTTCCTGGTGCGAATATTGGGTGATTGGATCCATTCGATTGGGGCCCAGCACGGGCCCAATAGACGGGACAGCCCTAAAAAGTATATTGGAGTAAACCCTTGTTAGGTTTTAGCGCGTTCAGACATGGAGGCTCGTGTTGGCATCTGCAGCATTGATTGTATGCATATTTCTTATGGGATTTACCAGCCAGGCTTTTCTAAAATCTAAATTCCCAGTGGGGGTCACTCTATGATTATATATAGCGTCGTGGCGATCCTCCGTTACTCCGTTAATCAATGGTTGATCAAACGCTCGACAGTGTGGAGAGAATTTCTGATCTAGTGCAGTAAAGAACGTAACGTGAGTATTAACCAGATTAACCATATCCGAGAGCGAAGATCACAATTTCGTCATACACATTATTCAATTGAAACAACAGTGGCCATGAAAATACAGGGGGAGAGTATAGTGAGCCAAGGTGGAGACCCAAAAATAAAAAGCTGGAGTGAACCACAATGCAAAAGCGACGACACGGTGAAAAGGGGCGTAAAATGAGAATATGTGTGCGGAAGGGGCACATGTAACCTCAAAACAGTCGAAGAAGCCTGAAAGAGCAAGGGCCCGTAAACCAGAAATAGACCAAGGTCAAGCCATACACTGAATGAGACAGTGCACCAAGGTTAAGCCAGTTGATGTCACTTGATGAGGAGTAGAAAGCAGACGTGAAATCATTTCAGGAGCAACGGGTCATCCATCCCATCATCTTCGTCATGTTCTTTCATGCCCCAGGTGCCCAAACCCTTCGCTAGGCCATATCTCCTTTTCCTGGCTGCATTCTTTCTAGTCGACTGGCTCCGAAGCTCGGGTGAGGGCGGGGCAGCGACTAACCAGTCTTCGTCGCACCAGTGCCCTTTCAACAGAAGTTCATCGTCATCCGACGACATCAAAACATCGTCTGTTCCCTGCGTTACGTTATGCCCATCTGTTTTGTCTATCTCGATATCTCTATTTTTTGAGAGCGCCGCCGCAGTTGCATTGATTGGCCGCAGCACCGGAGGCCGCGCAAGAATAGTCCCACTCCGCTCGCGGCGCGGGGCTGTCGGGCCTTGAACGACAGTTCCACTCCTCGTTCGCCGCGGGCCTCCAACTGCACTTGCCGTACAGTTGGGAGCTGGGAAGTCTGACGCACGCAGGGTACTGCGTCGATTGCGCCCACCATGTTTCTCTCTTTCAGCAGCCAGGTTCTTGGACTTGAGGGGTGAAATGTGAGCTGGAGATTGCAACGGTTGACCATTCTGGGGGCGGTCGAGCTCAAGATCAAGAGAGCGCGTCCTCGAGATCTGCGTACAGGATGTACCTATATATATGCACAGTACTCAGTTAACCTCCCTAAGTAAAGTGCACGGACAGGCAAACCAAGGTCAAGACTAGTGAATAGCTCCTGGAGTGCTTCATGGCGCGTTTTGTTAACCTCAGCTTCGCTTTCTGTAGAACGTGATATGTTGATAAATCGGGGGACTAACAAGCGGATAGCTTACGTGGCCGAAGGCAGTTCTCGTTATCGTCATTCACCAGATATTCGCACAGATCCATGTCGACGTCTTTGTACGGAGAAGAAACCTGAGTATATGCGTCCTTTACAGAAAGCGTTGGGCGAAAAATCAGACTGTCGCTCATCCAAGAACCAAGAATGCCGGATTGGAGGGAGATCTGGAAGTCTCCGTGCATATAGGAGACTCTGGTACCGTCTTCCTCGTCTGTCGACAGGGGGGAATCGAATTCTATGTCCTGAGGCTTGGATCCGAAGGGCGTAGAGACTGCCAAAGCATCGTCAGCGAATGCGTCGTCATAGTCGAAGTTGTACGAGAGCTGCGATGGAGGTCGATTGAAATCCACCGGTCCACGGTTTGGAGCGCCGAGCCCAAAAATAGAAGAGGAAAGAATTCGCTCGTTCTGGCTATCAAATTTGGCTGGCGGACTGCAGGAAGTAAACCAAGAAGAAACATCGAGACGTGGTGCAGTAGCGCTAGGGGCCGACGGACGTCGCGTTTTGAAAGAGTCTTCCTTAAAAAAGTGCCGGGCAGGGGAATTAGTCGTACTTTGTGCTTGAAGCTGTGAATGAGCACGTTCAAGTCGAAAAGGAATATTAGGATCATAGCGTGTATCCGAAAGTGTGCGTTTGAGTTCCGGCTGAGCAGTGATCGATATCTTGTTTCTGATATTAGGCTTTTTCCTTACTAGAGAATATGGACTGGAAGGACGAGATGCAAAGGGGCTCGCAAGTAATTTATCGTTTGTAGTAATCCTTGACTTGGGCCGCGTTTGAGCAGTACGGGAAGCGACGGATAGGGATATACGAGCAGATGATTTAGAGAGGGATCTAGTTGGTGCGGTAGTCGAATTTTCTTTGAGATTCCGAGAGCTTCTCTTGCGCGAAGGTTTTGTGCGTTGCTGGTCCTGCGGTGACAGGGTTTGTGGCTGGTTTAAAGATACGACTTTCTCGAAATCGCGCGTCGCCAGTGGAACAGGAGAGTACTCATAGCCATCCGGTAGCGTGATACCTCTAGAAGATTCGAGTTTGAAAATCTGGTCCTCCGAAAGTGTCGTTGGCAGAGGTGTTTGTAGTTCACCCAATTGCGATGTCGGTGGTCCAAGTATCACAGCCTTCCGAGTCGACCCTAGTTTATCATATCTATCTATTTTGTGTTTCTTTTTTGAATTTCGTCCGTCCGTTTTCCTAGGAGATCCAAAACTGCTAGCTTGTCGAGACCTTTTGAGCATCCGAAGCGCCATTTGAGAATGGGTTAGGTTTTCTTCGGGATCGGTAATGGTTTGTAAAGGAGATGAGGTTAGTGCTGGATGTTTTTTGTTTCTGGCTTTCTTGCGAGCATAGGTGATCTGTCTGCGAGCCATGACAGTTGTCACTGCATATGGTCGATGGTGGAGAGCCCGGTGGTCTGAGCCCGAGACCGGCCCGACCAATCCGTGTCGCGGAACGCCAAAATAATGTACGAGGATTATCACGTCTTAGGCTGGATGTATGGGATCCAAAATCAGATCACTCATGATGTTTTAATGTTGTGCGAAGCGATGTCCGAGTAGTGGTAGCAAAAATTTCAATAGCTGTCCTCCGACTCGGAGGGAAGCTCAGGATGCATTCGATTATGAGTCACATATTTGAAGAGGTCTGTATAGGCCACCACATCGATTACCCACTTTGTTCTCGTACAGTAAATTGACTGCTGTGTGCATTTTTCCTCAGCAAAAATCAAGTGGTTGTGGTAGCCCCGTTCTCTAAGCCTAAGGTATCAATGATATCTATGCACATAGCCACGTTTTCACAGAGAGATTTTCAGCCGGTCATCGCGGTCCTGTCCGACGTTTTATCAGCAACCATCAGCTGAATATAAATACAAGTTTAATTGTGTCCCGTCGATTGAATACAACATGTGTGATACCTGACTAGAACGTTTCAGCAGTGTTCTGATTCTTTGAAACAGTTTTGGAAAGGATTATGCACCCGTACACTAGCCATTTCCGGCCTCGCCTTCATCATTATCCTTTTCATCATCGGAATCGCCGAGTGGAATGAACCGTCTTCCTTCTCGCTGCGCGCGAATCTAACGTCAGTAGCCGAGATCAAAGTGAAGGACACTTACAAAAGGAGAACGTCGTTCTCTGACTTTTACAGCAGTCGGAATCAAATTAATCAAACAATCGCTCGTTCCGGCCGGCGGCTGGTTCACGACAACGTCCTCGAACCGACGCCTGGACAAGACAGGCGCTGTTGGGATTTCATGCTGAGTCGTCCATGGTTGAGACGGAGACGTAAATGGGAGACGGCTGGCCAAGTTATTATTGATCGCAAGAGCCCGAGAACTCAAGAACGATGGTGTAGATGTCCTGGATGCTTGACCAGGTCGCCTCAGATGGCTATCAGCCCCCGATGATGGAGGCAGCATCGCAGATGGATCTCTACTGCTTGACTGACGGACTACATGGAAAGAGTTGGACGTGAATGGATCGCAAGGGGTCGACGGCGTAGCGAGGCGGGACATTGGCAAAGTCGGCTTTTCAGATCGAGTGGTGAATAATAAGTGGCTCGCCTGTAGACGCGGCACAGGTTTGGTGGTCGCAGAAGATCGGCTAGACGCGGTAATAGGCTCGATAGGATTCGCTACAGAGTGGGGGGTTGATGACCTCGACGTAGTCGAGTCTGAAGCGGTTGTACCCAACCTCAGTGATCTAGAGTTAACGCGAAGGAGACGGGAAGGCTGTCTAGAAGAAATTCTGCTAATACCACCAGAGAAGGGTGAAGAAAATCGGGATATATCCTGCGCCTTATCATCAACATGAGAGTTAACAGTCTTGGTAAAAGTAGGCATTTTCATCTTTTTTACGGGTGGCGATTTCTGCAAATTCCGAGAGGAAAAGAGACTTCGGATCATTGGCGGTGGACTGAGGATGACCGTCGTTTCGTAACGTGTCAAAGATGGGGGAGTTATTCTGGTAGGTTTAGGCAAAGAGCTGAATTTTGGTGCATTGGAAGAGATGGCTAATGAGTCAACCTCAGGCATGCGGCCTTCTGTAGGTATAGCTGAGGACCGCTGCAAATATTCTGCATCTCTCGAGGTTCTTGGTTTCTTATTGGTCAGTGGGGAGAGTGAATCGTCAGATAGGGAGGCATCATTCGAGCGTTTCTTTTTATGACTGCAAGCATTTGTCTGGTCATGATTTGGTATGCAAACAGAAAGCGAGTCATCGGATCTGGCGATGATGCTGGTGATCGTGTTCTGAGCTGACTTTATGTGGAGTGGTATAGCCTGGATCAGAGGTAACAGGGGCATGATGGTAGCAATAATAGTCTTTTGTTGTTCTTGTATCGACTGGAGAGCCTGTGAGTGTAACTGGAGAGTTTGTGAATGTGTTTGGTTGAACTAATCTGAGGTTAGTTGGATACAACTAACGATGGTCTTGATTTACGCACAAGTTGGACAGCATCTATGCGCTTGTCTATTGCATCCAAGTGTTTGTTCAGATCCCTCGAGAGCCTTCCTACTTCCTCTGCTTGAGCTGGCGTTCCGATAGATGCCTGAAGTTGGGTTTGACTACGATTTACTAAGCCAGGCGGTGTAAGCTCGCGCATATACAGGGAAGCTGAGTGATCCAAGGGCTCATAGCAAAGAAAACGAACCAAGATCAACTAGCTCCCCAGTCAAAGTTTCGTGTTCGTGTTGAAATAATGTGTTCACCAGTGATATCTCCCGTTTGCTCTCGCTAAGTCCCGAGCATAGTTCTTCCACTCTAGCAGAGAATTTATCAAGGTGAGCCTGGGTATCATGCAATAGTATCCGCATAGAGGTTCCATTCTTATCTAGAGGTGTGATTGGTGGAATCGGGATGCTCTTGCTCGAATTCAGTGTTGGGTCGAATGTGTCCTTTCGGAGTAGATGAGCCCACAAAGTGGATGCGTTAGACCTTGCAGGTATTCGGTAGTTTCGTGCAAATTCTAGAGGCGAGTCTAAGCCAGGCATAGGTAGTCGGGTATAATCTTGAAGGCAAGCCAAGTCCAATTCAAAACCACGTGTCAGGCACCGGCCCGACGGCCCGACACAACGCCACACCCCCAAACTCCTGAGTCCCTCATAAAATTCGACGAAAGCATTTGAAGAGTTGAGGCGTAATAATTATAAGGTTCAGAGGACTCTCATGACATATTTAGTTGTTGACTAAAATGTTTTTAGTGTCACTGCACTCATGAAGACATTCGCAAAACAGAGTATTGATTATTGAATAGTAAGCCTGAAGACGGTTAAGCTCCAGATTTGAGACGAGAAGGAACGATTATCTTCATGGCCCTTCCAGCGAAATTCAAGAAGATCGGGTATAATCCAAAGGAGTGGCTGCTAATGTTATTAAAGCTGATTGGGAAATCAAACAGGATGTGTGGGTTGTGCAAAGTATAGCAAAGTGGTTTGCGAAAGCAGAGATTTAGGGAGAATGCTAGAGTAAATATATCGCAATATAATGTCCAGGATCTTCACGCAGGGAGATGGAATAGATGACTAGGATAAGAAGATACCGTAGGTCATAGAGGAGTGTTAGCCAAAATAGCTATAGAATGAACGGTTAATCCGCAGTGACTGGTGGCGGACTCGGCACAGGTGGTGGCGGGACGGGTGGGGGATTGCCGATGGCCATCCTGACCCAGTGGTCCATTTCTGTGTTGCAGGTGTGGATAGGACCTGAAACGATCGGATGGTTTGTCTCATCCGCAGTGCCCAGTTCCTGTTCGGGGGACACATTCCCGCAAGGTGAAGGTGGTTCCTCTTCCATCCCAGCATATGGCTGGTCAGCCAACGCATCTAGCCCTGCGGATACGGAGGCGGCGAAATTGGTCGGTTTGACTTGCAGAGACTCAAGTTCCAGTACGGGAAGAACTACAGATGTATCATCCATCTCGTCAGAAGAGTATAACTGTATTTTGGATTTCAGCATCGCGAGGAGGGTGTCTAATTAGTGTCTTACAGATAGTCTCTCTTCACCCTCCCGTTGTTTCCCCCGGACAGATGGTGTAGGCGATGTACTGGGTCGACCATCTCCCCCTTCTAGGAAACGAAGGCCAACAAGTTCGGAAACAGATATTTCTTCAGAGTCTGTGGCTGATTCAATCTGGACTTGCACCTCTGAGGAGGCGGGCTTTACATCCTACACAACTTGTGTAAGTCTCCCCACGAACTAAAGTAGCAGACACAAATGAAGTCTACCTTCAAATCTGACTCAGGCCCCTTCCGAAACCGCTTCAAGCTGAAGAGGTTGCGAAAGAACTTGGCTGGGGTTCTGTGTTTCTTCATGCCAGCGGTGGGAGGTGAGGATGAACAGGAAAATCGGCACCACAAGCCATTAGCACCTCCAGGGTCGTCGGAGGTTAACATGCGACCCTGTATGCTTTATGTCATGTAGGGGCATTGGCCACTGTTCGGGTACTCCGGCGCGGCGAGGTTGATAAAGACTTGCGGATTATCTGGTACTGTTGAATATGAAGAGCATATCATGGATCGAGAAATATAGTGTGTTGGAAGGTGGATATTTATCGAGGAAAAATAGAATACGCACCGCCGTCTCAATCAAGCGCCACAAATCAGGAAGTTAAATTGAAAAGATACAAGCGACTTTCTCCAAGCGCTCAAGATCTTCTAGGCGGAGCTCAGGAGGTTAGAATGCCGCTGTTCTATTATAGAGCTGCTCTCTGTGTAAGCATTTAGCCAAAAATCAGATGAAATTTGAATTTGGCGGACCAGTTGATATCAATGGTAATGGTATGCGGAACTCAGGATGGAGGTTCAAGGGATATGATCAGGAATTTCCCCCAGTCGTTAGCGCTTACAGTAAATTATCGATTCATTATACATACGTTCAATTTTATAACGAAAACATGAAAGGTGCAGGTTTCGTGAAGCAGAATATAAAGGATAAAATCTGTACAATCTCCAGGGCCAGTCTGTACTAGGTTGCAGGGTCTACCTTTACCACGACTTTCCCAGTGGCCCGTTTCGTCATTAGGCGTTCATAACCAGCTATGGCCTCCTTGAAATTAAAAGCTGTGTCAATAGGCGGATTGAGTTTCCCTACAGTCATGATGATTTGAGGACCAAAGTGTTGAAAAGTTGAGATAATGAAGCTGCACACCTTGGGCAACATAAACCTGGGTTGCTTCAAGTTTAGCTTGAGAGTATATGTTATTCACATATCTGCGGATGAGCTTGTTTAGTCTGGGGAAACTTAAGAGCTCGAAGTACATACGTCCAGCGCCGCGGCGTCCCACCTAACCATCTTGGCGTGCTGATCGCAAGAATAGTCTTTGCAAATTTCCAGATCTCTGCGACTGATGCAGAGCTAGGGAATGGGCCATTACTGACAAAGACGCCGTTCGGCTTGAGGTAGGCGGGACTATTCGTATACAGTGACGAGTCTGCGATGCCGATGGCTTCGAAAATTACATCGAAGGGTGTATTAGGAGGGTGGGATGTTAGGTATTCATGTATGGGCTGGAGGGTATAGTCGATAAACTGGAGTTCATGCACAAAGAGTTCATAATTGGGCAAGCGCATCGAAATCATAGACTCACTTCGTCAGCCCCAACACCCCTAACAAACGCCTCGTTTTTCCCTGACGCGCTGGCGACCACTCGCGCCCCCCGAGCCTTGGCAATCTGAATGGCGGCGATACCTACACCAGAGCTACCGCCGTAAACGAATACAGATTGACCTGCTTCGAGATGAGCAAGTTCTACCAGTGCCGTGTAGGCCGTTAGCACAACCATGCCCAGACCTGCAGCTGATAGTGGCGATATGACTAGTGGCCTAGGTACGATATGTGTTGTTGGGATGCGAACATATTCGCAGAGTGCACCCTGTGTTGTTGATTTGCAGAGGGCTGTCGCCGAGATATGAATGACCTGCCAGGACACTGGAGAAGACACACACCTAGTGACAGGAAACCATAAACTAGATCTCCTTTCGCGTACTGACTATCGTTAGCGTCCGCGATAACGCCTAACAGGTCCATTCCTGAGGGAATAGGACGCCCGAGCACGAAGTCGGGGAACGCCCCCATGATCTTGTAGCCCCTAAGTTTATCGGCCAGCTTAGGACAGAATCAAAAACAGAAGATTACACACTGACGCAGGATTCAGGCCACATGCCTGCACTTTGACAAGAACCTCACCGGGTTGGAGAGTGCTCGGGACGGGCCAATCTTCGCGCAGGCGCAGGGATTTTGATGGAGTTCCGCGGCACTCTTCGACCCAGGCTTTTTGAGTAGTCGGAATTGTGGTCATTGTACTTGTGGCCCTGGTTAGGGGAGGCCAGTAGTCTCTAGTCTTGTCTTATATCAAAATCGAGGAGCGTTCCATCTATGTAGAATGAGGTTGAGCCGCTGAGGTGCCGGCGAAATACGTATACCTCCGTATAACACGGGCGTTCGTATTCTACAAAGCAGTGTATTGGCAGCGGAATAGTACTGCCAAGCCCTTGGGTCTCGACTCTCTAGCTCCATGACTGACGTGTCTGGCAGATGACGCTTCACCGGTACTGTCGAATTCGAAGGTCCGTCAAGCTTTCAAAATGACCGTGTTCAGCAGCTAACGTTCCCAAGTTCAACGTTTAACGAACGTTTACGCCTAGGCGGCAACAATTTGGTCGATGAAGGAATGGAATATCACAAGAGTCGTTATCGAAGCGAGTCATATCGATACTGTATATAGATAAGATACGGATATCTCAAGCCCCTCCAACTGTCTTTGAGTCCCAAGTTTGGGAGACTATATAATATAGACACCTCAATGACAGAATAGTAGTCTTGATTAAAATCACCGCGTACGCTTTTGTAGCCTATGTAAAAACACATACCACCAAGGTGAATACCAACCCCTCCGTATCTTCAATAACTCAGACTCATGCAGGTATTGGTAACCGCGACTGGAAATGATATCGATCTCGCCGCACGCACGCTCTTACATTATATAATGTCAATAATTAATCTCAAGGGATTCATAAGTCCGAAGGTCGAGATTTTTGCAGCGGCGGAATTCGGGAAGTTGTGGTTTATAAGTAAATTGTGTTTTTGAGGAATCTGACTATCAACTATTCAAATGTTCATGCTGATAGATAATTACAGTACTGTTACATTATAAAAATAAAAGGCTGCGTTTTGGTGTTTGATTATGGTGGCAGGTCGGGCTTCAACGATTCTGTAGTTTGTACGATCCAAGCTTCAGTCTCTTCTGTCGGGAGCTTCTGCCACTCTTCGTAGATCTGAAAATGTCCAAGTGAGGAGAGGACTACCGGTGGCGAAAAACTACTTACAGCGTCAAGCTTATCCAAAAGTTCGCTTGCGCGTTGCTTCGCGCTCCTCGATGCTGAAACATCATCATCCAACTCCGCCTGAAGGCGTCTGTTCTCAGCCTCAATCTTGCACTAAAATCAACTCTTTTATTCATGATTAGATAAAATAACACGTACTGCTGTCAATAATTCGCGTAGTCTCTTCACCTCGGACTCGAGGATTGGCACAGTCCTCGCGGCAACCGCGACGCGAGGCTGCAAATCCTCCCGCCACACATCCTTCCCCATATCGCCCCTGGCTTTGCGTTCCTTCGCCTCATTGACTACTCTGTGGAGGATGTCCACGTTTTGCTGTACTGAGTAGTCTGTAAATAGTTTCTCTAGATCGTTCTATGCGGTTGCAGGTCAAAAATACTGAGTGACCAATGGAAGTAGGGACGCACATACAACGTTCTGTGACTCGATATATTCGGTGATGCTTTCAAACGTCGCCGAAGCACCGTTCTTATCCTCTTCGACATACAGCGGGAAGCATTCCACGAAGTCTTCGAATCTGGAACAAACAGGCTGTGAAAAGCGCGTTTTTTCGAGCCTAATAGCGGAATCGCGTACGTCCACTTGTGCGCTGAGCGTTGTATCGCAAGCTGTAGGGCCGATCTGAAGTGCGTCCAGCGCCTGCTGCCCGACTGCTGGTTGTACATGTGTAGCCGCCTTGTGCCACGAATGTGGAAATACAAACACCATTCAATGATTGCCGGCCAAAATCACCGATCCCCGTGGCGGTGCAAGGTTCGGCGCTGTTTGCAACAGCCACGATGGACCCCGCACGCGATGAGGAGGCCGGCCTGCCTGGCGACAGGGTAGCCAGCCAGCGGAGCTCGATCCCCTCATTCCTTTTCATTAGCTTCATGCTCTTTATGCTCACAAACCACAACGGCGACGAGTTCCTAGCGCGACACCAGTACCAGGATGCACTTCGGTCACTGACATATCAACGTTCGAATTACACAGCTTGGATGAATGGTACGAGTTCTGAATTCTCCGTCGTAAGTGGCTTTTTATTTCACTTAGTGTGGACAGTTATCGAAGAAATAAATTGCAGCCTGACCAAGACCCTGCGTTGCGTCCGATATTAGACATATTCAACATCCAGGGGAGTGTCTTAGATCCTTATAAGGCTTCATACTACTCCAATATCACTGGATTCATTCATGGCTCATCCAATTTCCACAATATCACATCCACGGCGCTCTTGGACAACATCACCGTTCCATGGAGCTCTGCAACCCAGACTTACATGACGGGCATCAACGAAACTGAGATCGGCGATAGGCTAGGGGCTTGGAATTGGACAGCATCTGAGAAAGTTGCACTGAGTGTTGTGGAGAAGCTGCCAAGACATATGAATGGGAGCACGTTGTCGGACACCATCGCATTGGTTCACGTAGGTCCTCTGTTTCTTTCTTGCGTATTCAGCTGATTTCAAATTTTTAATGATTAGGGAAGGATTGAGCTCACGGATACAAACACCAACGAGGACTTCCGCTTGGAATTTGAAGGGGTACATTTTATTAAGAATGGGTCAATATATGGCATCGCTGAACCGACGAGGTGAGTCTAAAATATTTTCTTCAATTTCCTTTACACTCATAACTATAAAGCCACCATATAGATATCCGCCTCCTTCCCTCGCTGGTGCCCGTGTCTGCAAAGAACGAGACAGCTCAACTGATTGAGCCTGAACTGAGTGCCCGTATCACCAAACTCAAGAATCTCATCGACGCTGGAATCATTGATCAGGACTCTTCTAATGGTGCCTGAGCCTCCCTTTTGTGACCCCCCGCCTGTTCTAATTTAATGTGACAGATGAACCTCCCAAGTCTGCGTGCCCGTTTTCGTTTTTCGCGCAGATCGAGGCATTCGATGTACCGGAACGCCTCATGCAGGAGCTGGAAGAAGAGATCCAGAAGCCCACGGGTATTTCGACGATCGACCCCCCGAAGCTAGCGATTACAGGGTTATTGCTGAGCAAGGAGTGCGGAATCATGTTCGACATCAACAAGACGGAGGGATTAAGGTATGTAGCTGTCTTCCTGTTGAGATATATGCTAACATGATCTCCTAGGTCCCGGACTTTCTTCCGCAAAGTGACGACCTGTGCATTAAATTTCCACTTTTTATCATAAAATATTCTGGCTCACCACTACGAATAGATGCGGGGTGCGCTGGCCTCGTATATCTGACACTCTTAATCCTGTTCTCTCGACAAACAGAACGAAGTCGCACACCATCTGGTCTCGGGCGTGTGTCGCGTTGGCTTTTCCTATCTCAAGCAACGGTCGATTCTGTGTCATTTGCGGGGCACATCACTTTCGCCATCCTCGCAGAGGGGCGACCCTCTCTTTCTCTTGTCGTCCCTGCGTTTCTTGCGTGCATCCTGTTTGTATATGAAGCAGTCAGTTTCTCCATCCATGTGGTAGTAGCCTGTTGTTTGACTCGTATATTTTGGTGTTTTAGCAATTCGCGGTCCTTATTCACCAAGTACAGCTTCCGGAGGATGCAGTTCCATCTATACCAGCTGCTCCTACCCCTGCTCCTCCCTCACCGCCTGTGCCGACTCCTAATTCAGAAGTTACTTACCCCCCAGCCCCCCCATCCTTAATGGGTTCCCCAATTCAAACTCCCGCGCAAGCTACAACCGCTCCTGAAACAACCACACCCGTGGCAACACCTGTGCCGCCCCCAGAGCAGATGTCCTTCGTGGCCTTTTTTTTCCACCACATCCGCACAGACCCTCAGGCACGCCTATGTTTGTATTAGTGGCCTTTTTCATTGACTTCAAGCTCTCTGACCATACTTCGCTCTTTGGTTGGCGCCGGTAGGGGTAACACTGTTCATATTCCTCACTTTCGTGGTTCGCGTCATACTGTCACCGACCCTCTCGATGGTATTTGTTACTATCACATATTCCCTCATATGGCTCCCACAGATTATACGTGCGGCAAGGAGGGGCAGGACTAGTGGCCTTGCGAAGGAATATGTGATCGGGACGACAGTTTGTCGCCTGTATCTTGCGCTGTGTGAGTCCCCCATTTTTTTAGTTGGTTAGATCCGATACCTATTATACTTTCCGGCCTTTTAGATTTCCTCGCTTGTCCAAAAAATGTCCTTGATGTTGAACCGAGATGTATATTGTTTTATGTCACTCTTGGTATCCTAGCTAGCTGACAGAGCTCTTTCCCAGCTTGGTCCTTTTTGCTCGCAGGATTTGTATGTTTCCAAGCAATCCTGCTCATCATTCAAGAATTTTTTGGCCCAGCCTTCTTTCTCCCCAAGCAGGTATGCTTGCCATTCCATCTGTTCCCTCATACAACCTTCTCATTCATCATGCATTCTTTTCAGTATAAACAAGTCAAAACATACGATTATCACCCCCCAATGCCGCTTCCAGATCCCGAGGCACCCCACCAGTCTCTTGGGGACTGCGCCATTTGCATGGACGACATTGTCGTCGAGGCACGTCCTCGGAGTGGCATGTCGGAGGGGGACAGCTTTTTACACAGTGGTTGGGATGCAGAGGCGGGCGGCGGGAAGAATGGCGGGCTGTTCAGCGCAATGCAGATGGGTATCGAGGGTGCCAGTGCAAGAAAGATATATAGTTTGGCACCATGTCACCATTTATTTGTGAGTGTTCTTTCAGTCTATTTCTTATTCCGTGTTGCTGAAATAATGTGCTGTGGTAGCACACGGAATGTTTGGAGAAGGTGTTTCTTGTTCTTCTGATTTCTATCTTGATTACTGACCATTTCTTCCTCGTAAAGTGGCTTGCCATCAAGGTGTGTATCCCAAACAACAAATGGTATTTTTCTGTGCCATATTGACGATAATATTTCCAGAATATCTGTCCACAGTGTCGACGGCCATTACCCCCACTATAATTATTCGACTAGGACAACAACTTCATCATATAGTCATGCTATATCATCCTTTGTACCATATGTAACATAGTACTTACTTTAAACGCATTTACCCATTATAATATTATTTAAGGATCATTTCCCTCATGGCTAGGTATATTGGTTCTTGTGTAAGCCTTTTACGCTGGCCGAAGACTTTGATATCAATGTACAAACGACCACCATAGTCTGTTGTAACCCTTATAGGTGAATGGGTGCTTGCTCTTAGACATACTTAAGTTGTGCGCCCTGATTATCGAAACAAGTGAATCACTGCCGATGAACAGTCTTCGAGAATAATATACAGTTTATACAAGTTGATATATATAGTAACCGTGTCCATTCAAAACACAAAGCGCCTACCAGAAAGCGCACCATCCCGAGAAACACTGACATAGATTTTCAAATGCGGTCGCCTGTTCTATTAAGCGATCCACTTGGACTTCGACGCTCAAAGCGACTTCAGGATTGAAGTCACGGCCTAAGTAGACAGTTAGATGTAATATTTATAATAGTAATTAGTCTCAACTGACCAGTAAGCTTATGTTGCACACGGTTATAGACAAACAAAGCACGCTCATTGCGAACTTCCTGTGCTCCAGGTTGTTCTTCCGCTTCTGATAATTGCGATCAGGTAAGCGGTGTCATTCGCTAGAATTTTTATATCGGCTTACCGTTGAAAATATCATTTTCGTCAGCTTTCAGTTTGCGCGTAGGGGCCTGAGGATGGGCTGCCGCTCGTGTAAGATCAGACGACCGATCAGCGTCTGCTTCAGTTTCTATATTATGTTCATGAGCGATGACTCCAACATTGATGGGTAGATATTTATGCGTACCTTCAACTTTCCTGACATCAACCTCTGTTTGCATAAGCCTCCAGTTAATTAATGGATCATAGACGAAAGCTTCGAGAACAGCCATCAAAGACTCCTTGTTATCCCGCAAAACTTGCATTGTGATCTCGCAAGTTTTCCTGAAGCTGCCTTCAATGCCACTAACCTGGAAGTCGGTTGTGGATTGGATAGATCAAGGAATCAAACCAAAAGGACCACATACCTCCATGGCATGAGTGAGCATTCTTGTCAGACGGAATGGAACCTTTTCAGGGAATTTTTCACGATGCATCGCAACCTCAAAGCAGTCTCCAAAGTCGATATGTACGACTTTTCCGGTGGTACGCTCCAAGAGCAGATTTGAGGGATGGCGATCCCCCAAACCTAGGATGTGCCCAACCATACTGTTGACTGCTAGAGATCGCGTATACGTCGCTCGACGCTCCAACCAATGCTCAGAATTCGTACTCTTCAACCAAAGAACCCTGTAGAGGTCCTGTCCGGTCGTGTTCTCTAGCGCATACTCGAAGACTTCGATCTTCTGCAGCAATGTTAGATTTTCATAGTCCGGCGCCATCTATATCCAATATTAGTCTTGTATCTGTGGTTTAAAGGTTCGAAGAGCGTACCTGGAGCATTAGGCGATACTCGATGTTGAGTAGCACCTTTCTCGAGTCACGATAGTCACGGATGAGGACATGTAAGGTATCACTACCCTGCACCCAACCAAGCAGACCGGCATTTGGTGCTAACGGAATAACAGGGTACCGTTGTATATGCAGACGGCGCTTGAAGCTGTCTGTGTCAACAGAAAGGAGAGTATTGACAAGACTGAAGAGTTGCATAACTCTTTCGTCTTGCCGAAGATCCTCATGACCTGTAACCCGTTAGCAACTGGACATATACTGGATTAACACTTGGTTACCTTTGAGAACATATTGGTAATCTCTACCATCGCTGCCTTTTAGTGATAGACGACGAGGGCGTTGTTTTGATGCAATAACGGTAAGCTTCGTGGCGAAACTGGCAATTTTAATGACAGTTCTTCCACTTTGGTATGTCCCTAGATCCACTATGAGCCGACAAAAACTAGCAGGACACAGGAAAGAATACCTGGTACGGCAAGATCAAGATTTCGAGCTTTGAGCAATTTGGGTGAGACGTATTGCAAGTCCAACGTCGTTAATTGGGGCAGTTGTTTCTCAACCTTTTTGAAGACCTGATCTCTCGCTATTAGATTACCATTAGATCTTCAAAGCCACATTATGGCTCACGTTGTAATAAATATCCCAGGCTTTGTCTAGTTCACCGGTATCGCCATGTGTACGCCATCGGCGCGTTGCTTCGCGAGCTTCTTGTAGCTCGCGTCCAAATACCTGAGCGAAAGAAGTTTCACGCGCGGTAGTCGGTCCCTAGGAAATATTTATTTTTGTTTAGGAAAGGGATCACTTGAGTATCGCAGACACGTACAGCTTCAAGCAAATCGTGAAGCGGCTCAAGCGCCGCAATCATGCCGTCTGGGTTTTTTTCAGTGAAGAAGTGCCGCGAAGCTTCTTCTAGTCCTTCATGCCAGAGTTCATGCCACAGGATCGCAACACGGATGAGCTCCTTGCTAACGAGCAAAGCCTGTAAACGATGTTAACATCTGATTTTGTACATTTGGGACAATTTTGGCACCTGGTTTACGATTAGCCCGCTGTGCTCACGCATCCGTTCCATGATTGCAAGGGCCGCATTACGGCGAGTTACGCTCGAAGATTTAGACGCAACAGTTAAGGGATAAATCAGAGCTTGCGGATGATGCTTTCCAACATCAGCTAAAAGATGATTGATGTTGCGACGAATATTAGCGTGAGGGGTTTGGATCCGCGCAATGATCTTAAGGTCTGTGAGCGAGTATAATACTGAAGTTGGACAATTTTTATTTACCTGGGGTATGACAACTAGCCAGGTATCAACCTCGACAGTAGTAAACCCGTTGCCCATTGCATGGCTGACTTCATCGATGGATCCGAATTTGAACCACAGTGTGAGGAGACGGAGCGTATCTTGCAGTGCCTCTTCATTCCTGAGTGATATGGACCTAAAGAAGCCTGGGGAAATCATTGAAGAAATCCGAAGACTTGGAAGTGCCAGGGAACATACCATCTACGGCTTGGACGACGTGTGCAATAAGCCCAGTACCGGGTCCACTCACAGAACGGGTAGCATTCTGAGACTCCATAAAGCTAATGACTTCGAAGTTGGCGAGAGCCCATGTATGCCATGCCTTGTACCAGGTAGGATCGAAGTGCGTCGCGAGATAATACGAATGCAAAATGTCATCGATATTTCGCTGTTAAAAAAGGAATTAAAAACGTCAAATACAATGTGCTGAAGAACCCACCCTGGCCCAATCGTCAGCCAGCTCAAACTGCCATTCGCCAGTCTTAAAGTAGCATCGAGCAAGTAGTTTCGACAATTCGGTAAGTTTTTGCTTTGGTACGCCACTATGCATCGGATTTTCGCTGTTTTCGACTTGCAGATCCCGAGACAGGCTGGCTGAAAACTGACGAAGGAATCCAAGACTCTCCTCTCGAGCACCAGTAGCCCACATGAATTTCAGTTGAGCATACACAACATTAGGAGGGGCCTTGGTATGCTGTGCTTGGTTATGATGTCGCTGGTTCTAGAAGTAGAAATTAAATAATCTCTTGATCGCGGTAAGAGATCTACCCACTCGCTCAGGTGTAAGGAGAGAATTGATTGTCTTCTCAGCCAAGGCCATGCGGTCAGATTTGCGGCACAAATTGGCAAACTTGATCCACATGACAGGATCGGTCTCTGGGTCAAGGACCAAGGTTCTGACCTGAAGGATACGTTGCCATACTTCAACATCCGGTTGGCATCCCTGTAGTCTGTCAAAATGTAAGCCTCTTTGAAGGGAGAAATTCCGGTGAATTTACCGTCTCATCCATGTTTTTCTCATTGTCTGTTGACGCTCAGGCTGATCAGCGTATTGCTTGTACAATATGATTTCTTCGAGCTCAGACAACATTTGAGCGCGGACCATAACGCTGGATGATAATCAGAGTTACATTTAATCAAAGTTAGCGAAAAGATACTCACTTATAAGATCGACCGTATCCTTCCCCAACAAAGGAACTCAACTCAGGATCTAACAAATCACGGGCCTTAGCAATCTGAACCAAGGCTTTCGGGAACTGGTTCTGGTGAACGGAAAGAATTGCCCGATAGAATGCCCGATCCGGCGAATCGGCCTTCATCGTCGTTATGTAGTCGTCCATCAAGTCCCATTCGTGCAATGACCATGCAGCAGCAGCAGCCATGGGGGCGATCTCGCGCCTATACTCGTGAGTGGCATTAGCCCATGTCTGTTCTACCTGGGCAGCAAGATGATCCCATTCGCCAAGGGCATGTAAGCACTTCATGCGCCCAATCTGGATGTCCTGGTCATTGGGGTCTATCTCTGCCTTTCGCTCATAGGCCATCAGAGCTTCTTGCCATCGTCCCAGCCTCTCGTACCACTCCTCGTGCTTGGTCACGTCATACTGCTCGCGCGCGGTCAAGAGTGTACCCCATGCTGCGTCGTGTTGCTGAAGGCGCGTATTGATCGAGATCAGAGATTCGATGACGGCTGGCGAAGACTCGGAAAAGAACTCGAGCTCTTTGTAGTGTAGTGCCTTTGCGTATGCCATGTACTTCATGGCATATTCACCGAGCGTACGGTGTTCGATGGGTAGGGGCTTCTCCTCGTGCTCCATAAATTCTGCGAGATTGAGTAGACGATGGATAAGCTCAGGTGGTGCAGCCGCAGAAGTGATTGCGAGCTCAATTGCTTTGACCAAATCCTCCTAGAATAAGTGTCAGTGGCGTTGTGAAAAGCAGATTCAAGAGAAGAACGCGCTTGATATTGGTCATAAAGATCTGTCCAGCAAGATAGGAAGGCTGCATTGAATAGCTCCTTCGCGAGCGGAGGGTGAATGTCCACCAAACTCATACAAGCACGCAGGGCATGTGATGGAGATTCTTTCATGAACTCTACACCAAGGCGATGCATCCACTCTGTCCAATCTTCACGGGTGCTGACTTGTGCTGTATCCCATGCATTCTTGAGATGCTGTTGATTGACAGCTAACTTGGTGGCCTCGGCGGGGGCCGAGAATTCTGGTGCCTTGTTGCTTTCGCTCTGTCTGTCGAATTGTTAGGTATTTTTGCTGCAATAATAAGCGGAACTGACAAGATATCGAGCACCCCGGCCTCTTGTGGCAAACGTTCCCCATTCAACAGTTTAGAGATCAGGTTCTCATATTTAGGATGCGTGATGCCTTTGCGAATAACACACTTTGGACGATATCAGTACGTGGCTTCAAGAAGGAACAAATCCAATGATACACACCTTGTTGATAGTTGGCACAAATATGGCAAAGTCAGAACCAAGTTGGATTACAAGGGAGCACAGGGTATCCATCACCGTCATCTTCAGCTCGTTATTTGCACTTTCTAGGACGCGGACAAGGGGATGTATGATTCTCGACGCGTGGTCGGAGAAGTTGATTCTCTTGGAGAGCCCGTCAATCGTCTGGATAGCCCTCTTTCGCAGTGGCGTTGTGCCAACCCCATCGGGCCTCTCGTATGACTTGACGATAATCGGGATGACAAGGTGAAGATATTCCTCGATATTAGTACCAAACGTCAAGAAGGCGTCAAAGATCTTGATCTGAGTGCTCATCCGTTTATCGTTCAACTCGCCTTCGAAGACCTTGAGGATGAGAGGCAAGATCTGGGGCAAAAATGGCTTGAATTCCGCGTCGAGCGCCTCCCCGAGTGCTTCGATCAGGGAGACGATTGGTAGCTGAAGGCTTGCATTTTCCCAGAGCTCCGTCACCAGTGAGAAGATGTCCGGCATGAAGTTGCGAACATGTTGCTTGACTATCCCGACGAGGATTGCAAGCTGCTCCAAGTAGAATCCGAGTCGTGCAGTGGGGCCTCGAGTAACAGCTGCGAAGGCAGGTATAATCTGAAGGTCTGTGTAAATAGGTATCCAATAATAATAGTCAAGAGGAAAAGCATACCTGAGGCAAGAATGTAACACATTTAAGCCCTTGTGTCTTGAAGATCGACATGATGGCCCCAATCACAATTGGATAGTGGTTGTTCAGCGACTGGTCCTTCAAAATCGACAAGAGGGCTGAGATAACGACCGACTGGAAGTAATCATCGGATGCGGCAGGGCCAGTGCTTTGGTTGATAGGCACTTGGTTCACTGCAGTCAGCGCCGTCTCGCTAGCGTCGCCCTCTGCTCTTATCTATACCCCAGTTAGAACTTCATCTAATCAAACAATGGTGAGATATATACCTTGCGCCGATAGGGATCCGGAGCACCCATGATACCCAAAACCTTGACAACCTCTCTGCGAACAGATTGGTCAACCTCAGTCCTCAGAATCCTGCCCAAAAGCTCAAGCAACTGCGGATGATCCGCCAAAGGCGCAATGACGTATCCTGTGCTTGAGCACACCTGTCCAAGGGTGTGCAGTGCTGCATCACGCTTGATGAGAGAGGGGTCCGATAGCCGCAGCATGATCACCTGCATGAGCTCTGGGACGTGCGGCATTGCGTCCTCTCCGCCAACACAGGTCAGCTCACCAAGGCACATGAGGACGTTGGCAGCAACAGAAGGGTTGACGTCGTTGGCCTTCTGCAGCAAAACACGAAGCATCGGAAGCGCGTATGGCTTGATTAGGCGCTGGGTAGCGCTGACCAGGAGGGTTAAGAGTCGCGTGCACTCTTCCCGATTACGTCTAAGAAATATCAGTTGGCGAGCATTTATCTACGAGCCTAGACGTACAACACAGTGGAGTACTCCAACTCTGTGAGGAGTTGAATAAGTGCCTTTCGGAGCGAGGGCATGACATATGCTGGATTATGTTTAGCGAGGCGGCCAATGAGTGTCACGGCCGTCACTCGGTTGTCGAAGTCCTCATCATTGAGAGCAATGAATAAAGAGCGCACATTCTCAGCCTGTGCTAAGTGTTTATCAAACCGCTCGTGAAGGGATGATAGGACCGTGTTTCTGATCGACGGATCTAAGATAAAGTGGCTGAGCATATATAATGTCCAGAGGAGTGAAAAGTGAACAAACCAGGATCTGCGATTCCGACAGTGAGAAGCTTATCAAGGACGTCGCTGATGACCTCGATAGCATGACTGCTAGCTTGGTAGCATATGGGATCGCGCACAAATAGACGGCAGCAGGTGAGCGCTGCTGCGCGGCGAATATCCGTGTTGTCATCTTCGAGGTAAGGCAGAGCACAGGTGCGCACAAATTCGTTCAGAACGTGACCTAGAGATTGGGTTGGAAATAGGTTAAAACAACATTCGCAGAATACTTACCGCTGAAGTCAAAAGATCCGAGAGTGTTGAGGGCTAGCGTAATTAGTTCAGGATTACTCTCATTTGTAATTGACTGCAGAAATTGTAAGAAAGTATCAGAAAAGTATGGCAAAGCACGAACTTGAGTAGTGCTCAAATCACGGCTCATCCCCTCTGTGCGTCCAAGTGTTGGCGCACCGAGAGGCTTGTACGGTTGGCCACTCAGAATGTTGGAAAGCAAATCAAGAAGCCGATCTTGGAAAAGTCAAGTTTACTGTCAGACTGAAAGTGATATTATATCCTTACCTTGAATAGTCTTCAGCAATGGTGG
Organism: Sphagnurus paluster; assembly: GCA_018282025.1. NCBI lineage: Eukaryota > Fungi > Basidiomycota > Agaricomycetes > Agaricales > Lyophyllaceae > Sphagnurus > Sphagnurus paluster. The sequence continues at coordinate 17,076 of JABCKI010000016.1, read as the reverse complement.
GATACACCTCGCAATCGCAACCAGGGCTTGTCGCAGGGATTCGCTTAAGCCACACGCAAGCATGAGGTCAAGCTGGTCGTGAAGGAGCTTTGTGAGGTTGGGACCAACAGCAGCTGCGAGCATGCCGACGCATTGGAATAATGGCTCTTCCGAAGGCGCATTCTTCTTCCTGGGTGATGATAAGAGTATGATACAGAGCCGTTGGAGCTAGCTTACCCTCTTCCTTGAAGGCCTAGCTTGATGTGCATCATAATTGAATCTAGGAAGGGTTTCATATCACTGCCCACAGCTGTGGCAGTATGTCCGATTGCGATGAAAGCTAGGTAAATTGAGCTTAAGAAATAGACAATTTGGAAAGTTCGTAGTACTTACCAAAAGCTCGTTCATTTGATTTCTCAAGCTGTGTGAGTAGGTGCGCCATAGCCTTGTGGAGAAAGTGCTCTGTGAATGTTTGCGTATCATATGCTGCAAGTGAGGGGATCATGGTTATAACCATCTTGCGGACCAGCACGTCTCGATGGGACTTGAACCTAAGTATTTGATCCCCCGTGTCGATAAAATTTTCTCTCATAAACTACAAACGTGAGCCAAGGATCCAAGAAGAGCCTAAAGTAACGTACCATGCCGGCGTGAAGCAACAGCTCGCGGTACATGAGCAGAGAGCCATGAATAACTTCGGGAGTAGCCTGTTTGAGGCCGAGTTGGGCCTCTTTGAGGATATCGGGTAAATGCTTGCTCGGAGTCTGGCGTTCCCTCTGAGTAACAATCTCTAAACATGCAGCAAGTAGTTCCGCGGCGCCTTCTCGCACAATAATGCGCGGGTCGCGCAGAGGAACGAGGATGTTGCCGAATACAACGTCGATATGGGAGTAGAAGTAGGTCGGACTGTTACGCGCGAGTTCTTTGAGGATTAGAACGCCGGCATATCTAGGGGACTCCTGCTTGTCGGGCTGCATCATCTCGATGGCACCCTGGACCTCCTTGTCCATAAACCTCTCACCACCAAATACTGCCCCTCCAATCTCTGCAATCTGACCCAAGGTCTTGGATGCCGCCAGCATAAGATTGACATCGTGATTTGGGAGCAGATGTTTAACGTAGTTCCAGAATCGGAAGAGATTGCGTTTCGAGTCGAACTTCTCGTCCTCGTGAACATCAAGGAGCTGGCCTGTAAGACACTTAGGTTACACAAGCGTGATTATATTAAACGCTCGTACTGATAGCCACAAGGCCTCCAAAAGCCTCTGAGATATTCTGGCTGTGGGTCAATTCGAAAAGTTTCCGATTAATGTTGTCCTCCCACAACTTCCCCGCAACGTCCGAAGACATCTCAGCCACCGCTGTAGAAACCTACAAGTTTCATTAGTTTGCGTCGAGACACAGATAGATGGGAGTGCGAATCACATAACGTCGAAGGTCAATGGCAGCTTGAAGTCGTACATCAGGGCTTTTATGTTTAAGATTCTGGAAAATCTGGTCAGTCTGCGACGGAAGCGCGCTAGACGCCATAATTTCTTAGATTTGGTCGGCGTGCCAGCAGCCTCCGTTGAGCCTGTATGTCCGGTTCGTCCAGACGCAGTTGCGACGTGCGTACACCGACTCTGAGGTTGCATGTGTTTGGATTGGAAACTTTCTAAGGATCCATTTTTGGCATTGCGATTAGACAAGTACATACCATAGAAGCCTCACATCTTACTCTCTGCCCCCGTCACCGCTCAAGACCTCAGGCTTTGCCTACCATAATTTGTTCAGTAGCTAACACACTTATTTTTAGTTATCAAATTGAATGATTCAGAATCACTATGGTACATACACCTCATCTGAGTTTTACTTCTTTTGATCTCCTTCACCCTTTCCAGGTACTGCATTGCTCAGCATCTCACTGGTGTTGTCATCCCAATTGACAAACTGCTTCCAAAATTAAACAACTTTAACGGCAAGCAGGGGGACCCTGGCCACGTACCGACGATATAAAAAGTGATTAGAGATCTAAGCTATCCATCCGATCCCCGGTATCCTCAACCTCCGTCAGCCCATAAGATGGCTATCCTCAAACTCTACGGTGTTCCCCACTCAACCTGCTCCAAACGCGTTGCAACAATCCTCATTGAAAAGAGGGTCCAGTTCGAGTTCATCGTGGTCGACTTCAGTAAGAAAGAGCACAAGAGTGAGGCATACCTCGAGAAGCAACCCTTTGGACAGGTCCCCTACATCGTGCGTTTTCTTTGGTGCACAGCTTCTTCGATATCGCATGTAGCTAAAAACAAGGCCATTCTAGGATGATGATGGCTTCATCCTATACGAGAGCCGCGCGATTGCTCGCTACATCGCGACCAAGTACGCCGATCAGGGCACTAAGCTCATCCCCGCTGGCCTGAAGGAGCAGGCGCTCTTCGAACAGGCTGTCTCTATCGAAAGCAGCAACTTTGATCCCTATGCCTCCCGCATAGCGTATGAGAGGATCATCAAACCGTACGTTGATTTTTGCGTTCTCGTGCAGAACTCGATCTAAATCGTTTGCAGTCGTTACGGTGGTGTGACGGACTCTGCTGTAGTCGAACTGCAGCTCCAGAAGCTCAATGCCAATCTCGACGTGTACGATCGCATCCTCAGCAAGCAGAAATACCTCGCTGGGGATGTATGTCACTTACAATCCTTCCATCGAGCTGAGGTTGATAATTGTTATCTGCTTACTTAGGAACCGACCCTCGCCGATCTCTTCCATCTCCCTTATGGCGCGTATGTACTCAACGGTGGGGACCTCTTGCAGAATAGACCCAACGTAGCGAGGTATGCGTGAATGTGTGCATCAATTTGTGACCGGAATCTAATTTTGTGCGCAGGTGGTGGAACGAGCTCACTGCCCGTCAATCCTGGAAGGATCTTGCGAATGGAATCAGCCAAAGCAGTGCACAAGAAACTAATTCCCTAGACTGTATGCCCGCAGCGAATTATTCAGTAATAAACTATACTTCCTTCGGCTGGTTTCAAAATTCAGACATCTGTACTGGCGATGGACACCGTGCGCAGCATGTGGCATGCAAGATTAAAGGCTTTTAAGCGTAATGCATCGTGATATACCGTGTGCACCGATGTATGATGTTGTCAACAAACATTTACACAACCATCAAGTTATAAATCCGTAAGCTTCGAACATTGCTGCGGTGTTTGTCAGGACACAGACATGAGCGCAGTCAAGTTACATAGCTGCAGGTGTGCACCGCCGCGCGCTGCGCAAGTACTCACGGCAGAGGTAGTCTCCGGTAGCCGACCTTATAAACCGATGGCAGTCGATCAGTTTACGGCAGAGGGCCGCAGTCATTCTTGAGTACTTACATAGATCAGCTTCTGCTCCATCACTCTCTGGCGACTTCTGAAGAGAAATGATTCTAGAAAGCGTGGATGCGCAGTCAATGCAGCTACAAAAGGTACGCAGCTCACTGGCATCAGTCTTTTCTGACTTTCGGTATGGCTCACAAAAACCTCGATCTGCCTCAGACAAAAGAAGGGCCCCTAGAACCCCCACCCTACAGCCGCTCACCCTCTAGCTCTTCATCGCTCCCCCCTCCACCTCCACGTAGAATCGAGGATCCTTCTACCTCGTCAAGGGGCGCTCTTACTAAACCTCAACCATCCTTACCACGCCTGACCCCTGCTCCTCGCGCTTCGGTAACACAGCTCCATATCTACCAAAAGGCCGACCCCATATCAGGTGGGCATCATCCCTAGTCACTTTCCGATCTCTCTAACGCTACGTTCGCTAGGAACATTCTTCGTCGATCCCAGGATACCTTCCACCGCTTTCGAAGGGAAGGGACGCAAGAAGAATCCTCCACATGCCTCATTCAGAACGCGGCACGCGCCTATCTCTCTCGATCTCAGTACAACAGGAGATGTAAGCGCTCTGGCCCCAAAGGCCAATATCTTAGTGGCCAGCCGTTCTGGTAACATCAGCGTCAAATTAGTGCGTGTTCATTTATTCATCTAATCGCACATCTATCTGAGAGACCTCTGCACGCCCAGCTGCCGACCGCCCCTTCACGTCCACGGATTGGCCTGGAAGCCGAATCACGACGCGGTAAGGCATTCTTGCCACGCCTACTGCGATTTCTTATATCTTTATCGGACAGGCAACATCCAGCTCTTCGTCCCCGCAAATTTCTCGGGTGTTCTACAGCTCACCACGCGCAAGGGCAGCATCCAGTTGCTCCCTGCTATTGCATCCAAGATGAAGGTGCTGAAGGAGTCGGACACAGAGGCACTTGTGCTCATCGGCGACCAAGCATCCGCCGTGACAGGCACCCGTGATATGGACTTTTGCCAACTCTCCTCGCGGTCTGGGAAGCTTGTTGTCGGCCTAAGCGATGTGGACAAGATAGAGATGAAGGTGGGCTTTTGGCAAAAAATCGCGAATGCGTTTGCAGGGGGACATTAGTTGGGTTGTATTTTTTGATGTTTTATGGTTTCCCTGGTATGCTCTCCCGTCGAATAATCTCTCTAAGTAGTCTTGTATCTAATTTATGGATTTTCTTTCTCATGCACACCATTAATATCCATTTATATTGAAGAATCAGACGGCCATTTTTTGCAGCCAAACCCTACGAGGTCTGTCCCTTGTAATAAGTAGCGGAATATTGAATGCGAAATCCCCTTAAACGAGCTTCTAACATGATTTTAAAACAAAAAAGGGAAAAAACACATCTTGTGGAAAGAACCGGCACCTCACAAACTCAAATACATGTGGCGGCGACGATACTCATCCGATCGCCGCGGCGGCCTGTCCAGCGGGTGGGCAAACATTTGTCCTGGTCTCTCTCAACTCCTTTCTTGACTCCTTTTCTCACAGATGGTCCCAAATCAAGGCTGTTCCATTCACTCCAAATGTAAAGAATCTTGGCGCCACATGAGAATCTTTCAAAGGGCTCCTTAAATGTAAAGCTTGCCATCTTCCGAGTCGTTGAACCAGTATATCATATTCGGCTATTCTTGAATGGCAAGAAACTTGGACTCCGCCGCCGGTGGCTCTTTCATAACTTGCGTCCCGGGGAATTATCATTTCAAACATGCCACCTACCAGGCTCGAAATGTACGTTCCCTCCGCGAAAAAGTGGCGATATACTCGTGAATACTAGGACCGCAGCCATAGTCTATGCAGATTTACACTACCTGGGGACCAGGCCCCCTCCTACTTAACCTCCAGGCATCACCTTTCCCGCGGTAAAAGGATTTCCTACCTCGACGTGGGGGTCATTAGGACTATCGAGTCGAAGATCAGCCAGCTCGACCCAGGGCTTCACAATCTAAGCTTGAAGATACATGGTACTTATCACTTTAAATAAAGAACTCTATTATATTTCTTCATTAAAAAGTTTAAGGAGACGTGAGTCAACCACTGCACTTAAGTGGTATGCACACCCGGTACGTGCGCCACCTACATGTGACTGAATAATTCGTTAAAAATGCTACTTTCAGCGGAGGAGAATGCTGGAGGAAGGATTCTTCTGCTTGAGAAGGGTGCTTACAAAAGGATGGACCTGTTTGTACCCACGCCACATTTTCATCCACAGCTTTGCTCATTTTTGTGGCGAAAGGGCTCACCCTAGCGGGGGCCCAGCTTATTTGTCAGTGATGGTCAAGTTAATCAGCGGGATCGTTGAATTCGGTGGTCGAGGGCACGTCCCAAAGCTATATGGCTCACGCCGTCCATTCGCCATGATCAGCGCTTTCCGGAATTAAATCATCATCGCGCTTCAGGGATGGGAGGAATGCTCTGGATGTTGCAGTTATGTCATAAAAATAAAACTCAGTCTTGAGGCAGCAGATCAAGCCTGATCGCCGTGTGCAGCCTGGTGTCATAGAGGGCGACAGCTGGGCTGCAAATAGTAAGCATTTCTGGTTGAATTTTTCAGTCAATCCAAATTTTCTCATTTATTTTGGATTATTATAGCGATCCCTGATAACTTGAAGTTCACCTATATATCTAGTCCGCTAGTCCCGCGCTACCAGCAAGGGAGATCTCGAGGACCTGAGCAGGTGGATACAAGCATGCTTCTGGTACCAAGAACCATATATCGCACACCATAAAGACCTGTTTAATAAAATTTCTGTAGCGCTGCTGCTGAATCAACTGGTTTTGAGATGAAGATCCATTTCAACCCCCCATATCTCAACTTGATCCAGAATACAGCCCTTGGTGTGTGTGCACTAGCTATGGCAATTTTCAATCCATAGTTTCGCAGCCAAATGCTGTGCACGCTAACAGTGCCGCGTCCAGCACATCTTTTAAAAACGCCTATATTTCCATATAATCGTTCCTGGAATTAACCCTTCTTATGCTATTCCTACTGGGCCTAACGGTGGAAATCACACACCGCTGTTCACCAATGCCAAGTGCCCGGAGGCCCATGTGGCGACGATGAAAATGGCAAAGGGTCTCGCCCTCACTAGCTACCGCATGTTTGTCGATGACGGGTTTGCTAATGAAGTGTGCAAAATTTATGAGATCGTACGCTCAAATTCTCTCATTACCTCTCTGATTTTCTAGAGTAAGTATCCCTAGGAGGCGCAGATGAAGGCGCACGGAGAGCTTTAGAAATGTTTCTGGCACATACTACGCTAATAGTGGTGGAGACGTTCAACCATGACATTGGTACTTGCCAGGGCGCCTGATATGATTCAATACAATATTGCGCAGCTGATAAGTATCGTGTTGAATATCACATAATCGACCATCTCTAGCGCTGAAAAGGGCCATCAAGCCTCATTGGAAGCCATCATGCTCAGTTTGGCTTTGCTCCAGTATTAGTTCACCGGTTGTTATTAGTCTCGAACATCCAAATACAGTGAAATTGCTCCGTGTGGACCATCTGAATATGCACGACGCTTATTAATGGGACTGCTGTCGATTTGCTCATCATCAGAGGCGTTTTTGAACATTAAACAAAACGCGGTGTGGCGCATCATTTCTGCCACCGGCGCCCCGGCGGCCGAGCGGCATGGCTCCACGAATCCCTAATCATTGAGCTCATTCAATTTAAAAGGCGGAGTGACAAGCTACCTATAGGTCATCAATTGTATTTTTACCTTGTAATACATCTATAGTACGGAGCTTGAATGCTTTTCCTCCGGGAAGTCCACACTACTATTGCAAATCAGGTTTTCAACAAACCCCGAGTCAACCATTACCAGTTCAAACTTGATACGGTGCAATTTTGAATTATGAAAGTAGCCTTACGAATGACTGACTGTCTCCAAAGCCCAGTTCTCCGCAGGCGCATCAACGTGACCGATCAAGTTTATGTGCTGTTCAGTGTTGTCCGCCGTGCCGGTGTAATATCTTTTCCCGGATCCTTCCCGGAAAACCAACCCGGGCACATTACCCCAGTTCGCTTACGCATGCTTTGCAGGCCAAATGTCAGATGGATCGTGGCAAACATGTGCCGTAAACGCGTCGAGCTTTTACCTTAGATGATGCCACATAAACAATGATGTCGTCGGTTGGAACCGGTGGAATAGGAATACGCAGTATACTGCGCGGAGAAATGTTTGAAGCTAAACACTTGCATAGGCTGTATGAGATGAGCCCGTTGAGCCTGATACAAATATTGCGTGACGTGCGCATCTATCTCGCATGCATTGACATGTGATTGTCATTGGTCCATCTTTCAAGCTTCAACATTCGAAATCACCGTTAGAATGGCCTCAGGTCTAGACTCTGGTGTGGTCTATCTGATTATATCCCGCCCTAATTTCCCCAAGCCGAACAGATAGCCTAAAAATGTCGGAGGAAAACAGTAAGTTATGAGAATGAAATTATGTCAGATTGCCGAGAGCAAGTCAATGTTGATGTGGTGAGACACCAGCTACAATGTATCAAGTGTTTTTGCCACTCACTTCTGTCCTGGAGGTTCTCAATCAAAAAAAAATTGACGAAGTTCTGTGGCGAGTGGGCCTTCAGTAACGTTCAACCGCGATGTGCAGCCGCCTGCAGTATGCCATCCGCCGGGAAGTTCATGTCGTGGACAGCCACTCGCGCTTTAAGCGATCCGGCAGTTACCGGGTCCATATATAGCGCTCAGCCAGGTAACGGAAGTTGGTCATCCGTTGCCCCAATTTTCTGTGGCTTGAGTACTCGTGTCCTACTGTCGCTCTCTTTACAGCTTGACGAGTGTCCATTTCTTGGTTCTATTTTTCCCGGAAATTTTTTGTTCCTATTACGATCGCCAGCATGGCATCCAAGGACACAAGACCTCCAGCTAGGCCTACTCACAGGCGCACTGTCTCAACGTTATCGGCCAAGGCATATACGAAGAATCACACAGCAAGCGCGTATGCGGCATCATCTACGGAGCGGGCGCATTTTTCCTACGTCGATGTGTCGTCTACAAGCTCAGCAATGGGCACGGCCAAAACCTCATCACGAATTATGACCTCGGTGCGTCGGACAATAGGGTCGCTGCCCAAGAAGAAGAGTCCAGGGTCTCCAGTGAGTCAAGCCATCAACAATATGGCTCACTGGCATTTATTTTGACTCGACATCCTACACCGTAGAGCTCGCCAGACTACGGCATGATTTCAACGCCAGCAGAGCGTACCCTCCCCACATCCGCGCGAAAGCGCGATTACGACCCTTCTTTATCGCGACCTACTATTGATCAGATTGCTATGGGACTACACACCTCACGTACCCCCCATCTACGGCCCTTGAGCTCCACTCCGAGCCCATATTCCCCTTCACGACGATCCGCATCCCCTCTTGTCCTTCCGCCCCCACCAGCCCGTTCTTCTTTGAAGCAACCCACTACAAGTCCTGGGACATTTTCTGGAAACAATCCAGCGTCTGCGTCGTCAACCACGGTGACTTCGAACAATCCGCCCACTCCTAAATCCCCAATGAAATCAATGTCTACACTCCGAGTACGCATGGCGCGTTTCCTGCCACGTACGCGCAATGCGTCTGCCCCACCTTCCCGGCTATCATCTACGACGTCATCGCCACGAGGAAGTATGGATTTCCCCACACCGAAAAAAGCTGTTCGTTTCTCGGCGCAGGTTAAACCGGCAGATGATTAGATCTCTTCAGAGACTCCTCGGAGCACTGGCATCTTTTGGCTGGATGACCTCAGCGGGTCCCTCACGCCATACCTCATATCATTATTACATTTCGTTTTTATTCTCTATTGGATTCAAGATGACCATTTTACCATCAGCACACTATTAGACACCCAATATCCTGTTGTAACACCGCCCGTACATAGTTCGTACCACACGTATCATTTTGTAAGTTATTGGTATTTCATTCATATTGCTTGCAAAGAAATTAGAACTGTAACGATGAAACGCAAGTGGCGACGCGTAGTGTCCTTCAAGTTGCACTATCATGATTATGTAATCAACGATTTATTTCATTGAACGCCCTACAGCTGCGCTTAGCGCAGTGCCTATTCTGACTCCAACACCCACTTTCATTGACGAACTCCTATACTTAATTGTCTTCAATCTCCAAAATCTCCAATAGACTTGCGATGGCCCCAGTTGAGACTGAATATTATGATCTGGTGAGTAGGAGATTCTTGCTTGAGACATGGGATGAGACGCCCAAATATGATGTTTTGGATAGCTCGGTGTAGGACCAGAAGCAGATGATACGGAGCTGAAGAAGGCATACAGGAAACAGGCCATGAAGGTATGTTAGACTTGGAAACATGTCAGCATCTACTGACATTATCTATGATAGTATCATCCAGACAAGAACCCTTCCCCCGATGCTGAGGAAAAGTTCAAGGAAATCAGGTCTGTTTAGGTACTTTAGCACAGCTTCTCCCTAATTCTCCCGATCTCTCTAGCAAAGCCTACCAAGTCTTGTCAGACCCCGTATGTGTTGTTGACCCAGAGTTCATTGCACGCTACCAACTTTCTGCAGAATCTAAGGACCGTATACGACAAAAATGGAAAGTCTATGGTACGTTCGCATTTTTTTTTTTGGCAAATATGAGCTAACCTCTGCTTCTAGGCGGACAAGGAAGGAGGAATCAACATGGAAGACGCTGCTGGATTCTTCGCCAACGTCTTCGGAGGCGAACGATTTATGGACTATGTACGTCACCTCACTGATAGCTACGGGACACACCTCTCAGTCCTCGCAGATTGGAGAGATCTCTATAATGAAAGACATGACCTCTATGGCGACGACAATGATGAGCGAGGAAGAAAAAGCAGAGATCGAGAAGCAGATGAATGGTGAAGGGACATCCCCGACACCCGTACACCATGTTGAGGAAAAGTCTACGGAGACTGCACCTCCAAGTGAAGAACGACCCACGACACCTATAACGCCACACTCACCGATCACCCTCCACTCACCCCACACAGCGCGCCCTGACCCGCCGGCGACTTCCTCACTCACCGTGCATGGAGAGGTCGCTTCACCATCGTCACCGTCACCCAGCCACTCTGAGAAAGAGAAGGAGAAGGAGAGGCAGCGGGAGGCCGCCAGGAAGCGGGCAAAGCTCAGCCAGGAGCAGAAGGAGAAGCTCAAGGAGCAGGAGCGTGAGCGGCGCAAGGTCATGGAAGCGCGGGTGGAGATGCTCACACAGAAGATGATTGAACGTCTGAGACCATTTGTTGAGGCCAAGAACCCTGGCGACAAGGACGATCCTGAGACGATAGCATTTCAGCAGAAGATGAAGCGGGAGGCGGAGGATCTCAAGCTCGAGAGCTTTGGTGTCGAGGTCAGTCTTCGATATTCTGGTTGAGTTGAGCTAATATTATCTTTGTATAATTGTGCAGCTATTGCAGACTATCGGGAACGTGTATATGATGAAGGCATCTTCGTTCATGAAGTCCCGCAAGTTCCTTGGCATGTAGGTCCTTTCAGGTATCCTTACGTCCGTTAATTAAGTCAAACCTTAGTCCCGGGTTCTTTTCCCGTTTAAAGGAGAAAGGCACTCTAGCCAAGGACGTTTTGGGTGTTATTGGTAGCGCGTACGTCGTTTTCAACCTCATCATCAGCTTCCAGTTAACACGCCACAACCTAGCATGAGTGTACGAGATATCATGATCGTAAGTGAACTTGTCCTCCTTACCCTACAACTCTGGAATCACCCTCGATAGGAAATGGAAAAGGCTCAGGCGAAAGGCGATGTCAACGAGGAAGAGCTCAGGGCGTTGGAAATGGATATGACTGGCAAGGTACATAACGATTTGTCCTGGGTATCTGCGAATCGCTAATCTAATAATTAAGATCATGCTTGCCTCATGGCGAGGCGCACGCCTAGAAGTTACCCAGGTTCTTCGAGAGGTGAGCTGTTGAATGCTACATTCCATCGCACTGAATGCTCAGATTCTTTCTTCAAGGTCGTCGATAACGTACTGAAAGAGCCTGGTCAGTCTGACGTGGTACTGTACAATCGCGCCAAGGTCAGCTGTGATATCCAACTCCCCGCAACGATACACCTTACTCAAATAAATTTGCTCCAGGCCCTTCTGTTGACAGGCGCAATATTCAAATCTACTATTCCTGACGAGTCGGACCAAGAACGTCGAGAGCTTGAACGGTCAACCTCATTTCACCTTGGCCTAGCAGACAATTGTCTTACAATGTTATTGCCACTAGCATGGTCGCGGAAGCCGCTCATCCGAAGTCAAAGAAGAGCACCACGAGCGCTTTCAAGGCGAGACGTGAAGAGATGCTTCGGCATGCGAAAGAACAGGAAGCAGCTTCGAGTTCGCATCCTGCAGACTCTTCTTGAACTTCAACTGCCCATGCCGATTTCCACTTGTCTAATCTCCCCTTACATGCACATTAATTTGCATAAATCTTCGACATACTCTACCTAGATCTTTTCGTTGCCTTGTTTTACGTTGAAGTAATGGAATTTTTGAGAGCATTCAGCGGCTTCAGCCACATCGTCAATAATCACAAAGACTTCCGAAATCAACAAAACGTAACATGGATCTGACTAACGGACCTGTTTTTGTTGTTCCTCTCCACCAACATGGCTTCTTCTTTGACTAGCGAGGCTCAAATCAAGAGCGAAATAGCCCGCCTTACAGGTAACCACGATTTTCTCCATAAAATGCGCTTATCTCATGTGTTTCTAGCATCTATCAATCAACACAAGTCTGTAATCTCTGGACCAGGTCCTATCCGAACAAACTCAAGGAACAACACGTACATCAATCCTAACTACAAACTAGCGAGTAAATATGTGCGGCCCACGAATAACTATGTACAGCGCCCAACAGTGCCTCCACGCATACCTGTGAAACCCCCATCAACCGAGGTCAAGGATGTCGTTTTAAATGGTATCGCTTTCGAATCTTCAGGTCGCACCCTAGTCCGCAAAGATCGTGAGTCCTTATCTGATATGTGCAACCATTATATCAGAAACATCAAAATTTTAACCTAGTACCCAAACCGGTCTCTTCTGGTCTAAGTGTTCCGAGAGCGCAGCCCCATCAACCACCATATACCCGTAAATCAGGACACCTTGCGCCTACTTCCCGGATGTACAAGCCCACACCTTCTAGAGGCCGACGAGGTCGCCCAGCAAATCGCAACATGACTCTTAACAATACTACCCGTCCCTACCAGTTTGTCCTTCAAAACTCAACAATCTGACCTCTTGATCCAACATTGCTATAGGGCCCGCAAGAAACTCAAGTACTCCGATAAACCGTGCCCCCGCTTTACGACGACAGGTGCGCACCTCTAGCTTCAAGAAGCTCCGATTACTCGTCTTCTAAAAGAGGCTTCGATTATCTCCCTGATTTAAATACATGTTTACCCGACTTTTGTTCCCCTCCAGGTGCATGCAGCCGTGGCCTTACATGTCTATATCAACACGATCCATCCAAGATTGCAATCTGCTGGAACTTTCTACAAGGCAACTGCTCCAGTACCGCGGACAGCTGCTCCCTCTCGCACGACCCGACGCCGGAACGCACGCCACTCTGTCTTCACTTCCTCAACAAGGGCCGCTGTACTCGCGAGCACTGCCCGTTCCCTCATGTGAACGTCGGCGCACGTCAAGGGGTCTGCCGCGACTTTGCGGTGCTTGGCTACTGTGACCGCGGCCTGGACTGCGACAAGCAACATGTCAGGGAGTGCCCCGATTTCGCGGAAAAAGGCACCTGCGGCACGAAGGGATGCAAGCTCCCGCATGTTATCCGGGCCAACCGGACGCGGAAACCGGCCGCGAAACTGGTGGATACGCCTGATTCAACGGCCTCTGTATTGAGTGCTGCTGCGGGTGTTTCTGCTGGGACTGACCCCTTAGAACAACAGCAAGTGGTACATGTTACTGCGAATGATGCGCAGCTCGGTGATGAGTATATTTCATTGACTTTTAAAGAGAGTGAGAGCGAGAGTAGCGACGAGGAGAGTAGTATGGATGAAGATGAGGATGGGGGTGATGAGGAGGGTGAAGAGGGCACAGACCCCACCGATGACGTCGATATGGAGCCCTAGTAGTACTACTCTTATACATAATGACGATAATCATTTGTATTCAAGATTTTTATACAGGACAAGACTGTTGCTTCATCGTCTGTGCGATTGAGCATGTCTGGTTGTATTTGTGTTCGAACAAACGGCTTGTAAGTACGCGGAGGAAAAGAAGCTTGCGCATGCTTTCCAGGCAACCATAGTTATAGGTGCTGAAGGCATTCATGTGCAATTTGAAGAGCGGGAAGACGTGTGGCATTGTGTTAAACTTATTAGAATCCAGTCAAACTGCATACAGGAAAGTTAAAAATCACATATGTATCTATTATCTATCTATGATCATGCACAAGCTCGTAAATTCCACGACTACCCATTTCCTGGAATTGACCACTACATCAACAGATGAGCAGAGAAGTTCTAGGAAAAAGGAAGAAGGGAGATCCCCCGACGACACAAGCCAGTAGTGCAGCAGCAAGGTCATCGCGCCCCCGCGTTGCAAGCAGAGCACAGGGGACAAGGGCGGCAAAAATTAGATAACCAAGAATGGAGGCGGTGCCTCCATAATAGTGGTTAAACTATTAAGAACAGATACTACACTTGATCTAAGCCAAAAGGCCAGAGTGGTAGGGATACATAATGTCGAGCAAGGGTTTATATACCCATTTCTGCGCGCACGGACCATCGACAGTTCGGTATTACCCGAATAATCGTGGCTTGTCTCGACAATGGGGGAAAAAACAAAAGAAAAATTGAGCCAGAAAAAATGACTGTGGCTTCCTGTTCACTCCTACTTTCATTAAAGGTGAATAATACTATATAAAACTGTTAGTTCGGCGCTCATTTGTTTCCGCGGTCCTTCAAATTTCACAGGAACTGACACATAAGCTGATGTTTTCTTCACACTGCGGACATTGGCTGCTATCATCAAAATATATTCCAATGAAAATTGACGAATATATTTTGATTGACCAATCACCATCATGGACTTCAATATATTCTCCATATATCTGGATTATAATCGCCGAAAATAGCAGCCAATGCCCGCAGTGTCATTTTTGCCTTGGTTCTGATAAAACATTAGGAAGTTCACAATAGCCAGCTGTGGACCCAAGTTATTGATATTTTCTCAACTTCCAAGCTGCAAATACTGGATGAGTTCCCGTGGGGATTTCGCAAAACAAGGAATTTGTCGGCAGACAACGAACTACAAAGCCCCTTCAGGGTAAATATACGTTTAGTATTAGTGCTTGCATCGTTTGCACCATATTTTTTGCAGTAACGATGTGTCATTTTTCCGCACAACAAAGTTCATGCGGAAGATTGAGGAACTCGAGGGCAAGAAGTATTGGTCGATGACGGTCGTAAGCCGTCTCGATCGCGTTCATGCACTTCTTAGTAAGAAGTGCATGGGCGCGATTAGTACCAAGCAATATTCAAGTCTTCCTCCCGACAGAAAACTGCACGCGTTTTGCACCGACGTCGATCGCCTCTCACCCCTGTTACATCTAAACCGATTACGCCTTCGCCTGCGCCTGCGCCTGAAGCTTCCCCTGCAGGATGTTGGTGACATAGTTGAGGTTATCACGCTTCTTCTGGAGCGTCTCTTCAAGTGTGGCGAGGTTTGAGCGGAGGTATGCAACTTTAGCTGTGTAGTGCGCAGTTGCCTGTGTACGGGTCTACGGACGACGATAGTAAGCGGGCGCGATAGTATATGATGAAGGGGATCAACACACCTTTTCGACATAGTAGCCCGTGCCAACATCGACGATGACGTTTTCAGGGTCTGCGAGCTTTCCTGGGACGTAGAGTGAGTTGGTCAGTGGGACGAGGATAGTTTTGCCTTGAAACATATGAGACGAGCGACGTGATGAGATCGGGGGAGGTACGGACCTGCATTGTTAGGTGAGATCTCGGCGACATTTTCGATACATGCACGGAACTTCGCCTGCGCCTGGTTGAGTTGGGCGAAAGAGTTTGTGAGGTGGGCGAGTTCCTGGACCGATCATTACGATCCTTGAGTTTGGAATAAGTGTAGCTGAAAACTTACGTCCTCGAGTTGCTTCCGTACATCAGCGAGCTGAGGCACGTCGAGGTCGTGCACGTTGACTGTTTGGCCACTGGGTGTTGCCATCGTTGATAAGCAGTGTGTGCACGGACTGTAATGCCAACTGCCAAGCAAGCCGCCAAACAACGCGCGTGAGAGATCTTGGGATAACCAATTCTTCTTCTATAAACCCTCTGCTTCGAATCTATGCCAAAAATTCCTGCGACATCTATACTATCAGAAATGCGCGCAACCTATGCAACTTTATCTTCTCGTGTACTAACAGAAAGTCGTCCGCAGTGCGGACACTGCCTTGGGCCGCTTTACTCTAGAATCAAGTATGCATCCGGGCTGATAAACTTTGTAATGTTACGAAAAGTGTAATTCACGTCTTATTTCTTCTAGAGATGCAGGAGAAGCACTGCGACAAGTCGATACCCCTGATTGAACCTTGAATGAGGTTCAGATAATTAAGGCTCGAGCTCCTCTCTGACAGACTCCATCTGCTACTCACTAACCAATGGTATGTACTGCCTAACTGCCTGATATAGCCACTGCCCATAAATTTATCCCATGCTTTCGAGGCTTCCCATTTTCGCCCTAGTCAAAAATCATAATGCAATGCTCAGGCTGTTGGCTGGGGTGTTCGCCAAAGAAGCCTGAAATTTGTCCTGATCATGATCATGGATACCTTGCCAAAATGAACGAAAATTTCGGACCTGCTGTTTCATAGACCCAAGTTGAAACAGATAGGGTCCCTCTCGTTATAGTTCTTTGTGGTATGGTAGCTGTTGAATATTTGTATAACTTTTAGTTATCATGACTTGGCGAGAGCTTTTCATTCAACACGATACACAAGAATCATGATTTATCACTAAAATGGTACATACAATTTTAAAAAGGGAATGCAGCAGAGCGGATGTTCTGGATCCACGAAGAGGTCGCGGCGGGGAACTCCCATCTCATCACACCAGCATTTGTAGACATAAATGGTCAACCAAGTAATCTTCAAATCCGAACTTAGCAGGCGTGCTTACACCATCCTTCTGCCTTGGCTTGCTGTATGCATGAAGCGAGCAAGTCAGGGGACATGTGTCATGACTGCTCTCATGTGTCCCTATTCTATTCTCTTGTGCAACGCTTGGATGTTCCACTATGACTCGTATCCCATTCTTATTCTTGTTCTTCAGACATTCTCTCTTACTGTACAATACTTATGATCCATCCGTTACGTTCATATGACCTTTTACTATTATGTAGACGTTCAGCCTCCTAAGTGTGTATGAGTATTTAAAGGATGTAGTAGCTACTGAATCATCACTTTGGTCTGGTTGGTTTTTCATATCCTGACATTAGACCAAAGTACCCTAGCAGCCAAGGTCCCTTGCTCTCGAAGCAAGTTGTTGTCCTCGCTGTTCCCCCCACACCTCTCATCACCTCCGCCCTCATCTCAATCAACCCAAATCCATTCACCCTCAATCGATCTTGGTCAATCATACTAACCCCTTCATCAGGAATTTCACAGGCAACTTGTGAGAGGTTGTACCGGCTTGTACAAGCCGGTACAAGTAAGAAAAGCTGGCCA
>JABCKI010000015.1:0-79746 GCA_018282025.1 Sphagnurus paluster | reverse complement strand
GAGGAGCCCTCTTGAAAACAGGACGGTTTTTTCTCACGAATTACATAATTGGCTGACTAAATTTCCAACTTTCCCACCTGAGCTGTTTTAATAGTATAGATAATAACAGAACATGTTAATAAACATCAGCGATACCCTCTCTGCATCTTCTCGTCCAAAATCCTAACAGATGAAGTAATACTGGGTGTGGGTGTCGTGGGCTTTGCAGGTACGGCCACCATTTGTGGAGGCCCGGCAGCAAAGCCCATCATTATTTTTCCGGCGCTGGCCATGCCCTCAAAGTCTAGCCGAGCACCCAGCTTAAACGCGTCCGTTTTCCACAGCCGCTGGTAAACGTACGAATCGTGGAAGGGCAGAGCAGTTGGCGCGTTCGCGGAGACGGTTACGAGGGACTTTAGCCATACACGGATGCGATGCAACGCACCCACGGGGGTGGAGGTAATGGGGACGGAGCTACGGATGGTGAGAATGCTAATCCTAGTTGGCTGGCGATTACACACTAGATTAAGAATGTCACTGTCCGCGGGTCACTATCTATCCGTAATTGCATGTCTTGGAAGAGATTTGCGCCAACTCCGTTTGCTTCATAGTCGAGTGAATAGGAAAATAAGTTTTCGGATATGTGCTGCCATCTGAGCAGGAGCCATGAGCATCACTGTGGAAGCGAAAAGCAACATGACCTCACTTGCAGATGAAATTGACGAGCGCTTTCCCGACGACCCCATGGTAGACTTGGTACCCTGAATCTACGCTTTTGAGACGGAAAAACGATGCGTCTGAGATGGAATGAAAGTCAAGATCCTTCCCCAACCACAACTCATCGTCGGCGAAGATCCGGTGATCTATCCCGTTGACACGTAACCATATGCGGAGTGAATATAGAGAACCTGTGGGTATGCTAGATTTTCCGGGAAAGACACTGGCATAGCTTCAATATTAGCATAATGTCGATCTGGATCTGTGACCCATATCACCTACAACACGATAAAGTTGAGGCTCCGAGGATTGACGTGCAACGTTAGTACTACAGGTTCACAAATGTTGCGTTCGATGTTGTTGGCCCGTAGTGATAATGAGAAGGTGTATTTTCCTGGGGCGGGTTTCTCCCATGTAGGCTCGACTCTAGCCTTACCGATCACTAAATAGTTAACATGGTGCATAGCTGAGAGGACTGACGACATTATAAACTGGAGAGGAGTCCCTCCTGCTGTTACGTTGTAAGTATAAAGATATCGCTCTCGCCTAAGAACAGGCAAACTTGGCTGTCGTCGTGTTCTGGATATTCGTTGGTTGCAAGGTTGCAGAAGGACATACTGAGACGAACCTCAGTGGAGATACGGATGATCCTTCTGAGGACCATTGCGCACTTCGGGTTGCAGACGTATTATTACTGTTGCTAATTGGGAAACATGTTTGGTGTGTTAACGGTGGGAGACAATTCTCACCTACTAACCACAGAATCGTAATCAGGGCACGTGTCAAGTCTGTGTGACTGCATCTATACGAGGGCAAGTAAACCGGGAGGATCGTTGAGGGAAGATCGCGCTCATGTACACCGGGGTAATAAGAGAATTGTGAGCATGATCATGTTGCTTCGTGTTGTATCGAGAGGTTAGTCATGTGCAAATCCACCCCTTCACACATACAACAGCCACAATCATGATCGGACCACTGCCAACTGATTCGGGAGTGATGAGATGGCAGAGTACTGTTCACACAGCTTGCACAGTTCGGAGAGGTCGCGGCGTGAAGCAAGATAATATTACTGATGTCAAGGTCAAATTGTACATGGACCCACTTGGACGGGGGGGTCCACCAAGACACGGGATATATTCGTGATTTGCTTTAGCCGAGGAAGTCGGCCACCATCAACTGTGGGCGCAAGTTAATAGAAAGAAGACCAACACATTGTCGATGCTTTGCGTATACGGTCGAAGCTCTTCGGTCAGGTAGTTGCATGTCCCCGAGATAAACGCATGGCTGGGTTTGAAGTGGAAAGTAGTGCAAACACATACGGTCAAGACAAAAGAATTAGCATGCGCCGAAGGAGTGTGGACGCAAAAGTGTTAATTTTAGAGGTCTATACAGTGAATCTATTCTGCAGGCTTGCCCTGAGGAGGAATCAGTGAAAGGATAGGGCCCGTAGAGAGGCGTACTCACAGCAATTAAAGACCAAATTCCATATACAGTTCCAACCATGCCCACCGTAAATGAGGCACCATAGATTCCTGACACCAGTGTTCAAATAGAGGTGATTGAGATTGGTCTTTTGACTTCTTACCAAGGTAGAGCTGAGACCTGGGAAGACGGTACATGATCTTTCTGGGGTCGTTCTGGATTGCAAGCTGAGTAGGCAGAAATAGCGCGTTTAACCAGTTTCATACCTGTATGGCCCGCTGTCTCTCCAGGATGCGGTTGGGCTCTGTTGAAAGTCAAACGAAATTTAAAATGAGTAATAAGAAGCACGAACTGTTGTAGAGGGGAGAGAGAAGCATGTTGAGTGGGTAAGTGAAGGAGGTGGTGTCGTCGAGAGAAAAGGTTGAGCGGGAGGTTGCGGAGTTTGTTTGTCGGAGAGTTACCGACAGCCGACGCCCAACTCCGAGTGCATCATGGCCAGTGACCGTGTTCGTGTCAGAGTATGTCCGTCGATACCCCCTTGTTGCCAAACTCGCCATACTCACTACACCATCACGCAGGGTGTTAGCATCTATCGCCCCATAATCTATGGAAACACTGCAACCGTTCTCACTCAGAAGGAACGTGATGCACTGCCGTCGCCAGACCACACTCACAAATGGACCGTTGCCGTACGCAGTGCTGCATCTCCAGAAGGTGCTGAGCAGGTTGGAGGTGCGGACGATCTCAGCTACTTCATAAAACGCGTCACCTTCAAGCTGCACGATACTTATCCCAACCCATCACGAAGTATGTACAGTGTGATTGACAATCTACATACACTTTGACACTATTCATAGACATTGATAAGCATCCGTTTGAGGTCTCAGAGACGGGGTATGTCCTCTAAACGCGTTCGCGATCCTCTAAAACAAATCACGTAGTCTTTCTTCAGATGGGGTGAATTCGACATTCACATCCGCATAACTTTTATCGCAGAATCGGGTGAAAAGGCCATCTCTGTATATCACCACCTGAAGCTGCATCCCTGGACCGCCACAGGAGAACCAGAGATTCCACCCTTGGACGTCGCTATCAAAGCTGGGCCTGTTCACTCCTGGCAGTACGACGAGATAGTCTTTCATGATCCATATCAAAACTTCCTCAATATCCTCACAAGTCACCCCGTCACCCACCTACCCAAGGCAAAACGCAAACCAGTTCCTTTCCACCTAGCTCACCCTGGTTCTCTTGATGCTTCGAAGGGAGGGGTACCCGAGTTCACGTCTCTGATGGAGAAAGAAGAGGCGGAGCGGTTAGAAGAGGCGCGGCAGGCCATTCTCGCAGAACAGGAACGTTGGAGAGCCATCTTGGTCGAGAAGGAGAAGGAACTGGAGAGGCTACAAAAGCAGCTGGCCGCCACGCCACTGTCATCTTAGTTCATCAATTCGTGCGCTTTACTTTTGTATTTGTATATCCACAAAATTCTTCTGTTGCTTTTGGACCTAACTCCAAATTTCGCAATGTCAACGGATACATTCGCCAATGTATATACCTGCTCGGCACTGGGACATTACGACAATTTTGTGTCTATATTATCTGAGTCTAATTTTAATACATTTGTCAATCCGAAGGAAGACGTTTAATGATACATTTATAATAACAATGCATATACTTTCTCAGTGCCATGCGGCCCAACCAGGGTACATTTTCGCCTAGAGAGCGCCACCATTAGAGTGTATCTAGTAGATGAACGGAGGACATACCAGATTGGCCGAATCTGTTGATTCCTGGATGAGCATCTGAACGAGGTTGTTCGTTGAAATCTCTCTCTCCTGCCTCTCCTTGCTTGTTGAATAGATACCCTTCAACTTCTTCTCGATAGGATTCAGGGCACCCTTGGCCAAACTTCGTAAATCCGCAGATGGTTTAACCTGATTTCTCCGCGATGGCTCTCGTTCCAACTTGCGTTTCTCGTCTTCCCATTCCACCAGCGGGTCGTGGATAAAGGCATCCAGTACACTCATCAGCGAATCTTTGTGGTCACGCAGAAGCTGCATCGTGGCCTCACAGGCTATGCGAAAAACGCCTAGGATAATGAACGTAAGGATGTTAAGTTGTAAGAGGGATCGGAGCTCTACCTTCAACACCAGTCACACCCAGCCCGTCAATCATATTTTGTGTAAGTCTGAAGGGGACTCTTTCCGGCGTTTCCAACGTTTTCCCCTGGAATTGGTTCCGAGTCAGAACGTGAATGCGCAGTCCATAGTGGCATGAACCTTTTCAAAGAGACAGTTGAAATCAACATGCACTACATCCCCGGTAACGCTATCCAGTAGAATATTCTCGCAATGGCGATCACCAAGCCTACCAGAGTAACATTGGGTAAGTCGGACGGTGAACAATTTTGTTAAAGACATCGTACCCGAGGATAAATCCCACCATGGACATGACTGCAGCTGTCCTACCGTATGACATCCGGCTTGCGAGCCATGCCGTAGGTTCTGGAAACGTCTCAACAAACCAGTCATGGAATACAGGTGGGAACCTAATGAATATCATATATGGGCACTTCATTCCGTATGTTCGCCAGATGGAACAAGTTCACGAACGTTTTCAGAATCTTTTGTTGAAACAAATCTGCTGCATCCTTATCCTTCGCGTCTTTGATCTTTCTGAACACGTCACCCATTTCCGACGTCTATTAATCCAGTCAGAATGAAAAAATGGGCATTAATGAAAAAGCTTACCCAACTGCGAATGCGTCTGGCTTCGTATAACTTGACGAGAATTGGTCGTACCGGAATGGTGTTCGGGACCCATTGGATGAAACCGCACTCTTCATTGAGCGTTACCACACCATAAGTTCGGATGTCTATATAAAAAGCCGTAGTGAGGGAATTTTTCTTGAATGAAATGGAAATTTTGGGGTTTTACGCAGTTGCCGGCGACGTGATTCCGAGTTTGCCTTTAGAAGCTTGTTGATGATAGCGTTGAAGTCCATTAAGCGAGCGTCCTTCCGAAGGTCGTCTTTAGGCTTCCCGAGGAACATGTAGATCTGCCCATTGCTGCCCTGGATCGTAATCTTGCGCGGCTTGGCCAAGGAGCGCATTATCTCAATCTCGTCAAAGAATTCTGCAATCCTTTTAAATCCAAGCTCAAGGGAACAAAGGACAGGATGTACTGACTTTCAAAAGTCGGAGTATTTGTAGGGAAGGGTTGATGGTCCGACTCAGCTGAGGAAGTTGGAGGTAGGCTTGCCGTTAAGGATTCTTGAAGTGGAATGATCAGCGGTGATTTCCCCAGTTGAGCTAACTTTTTGAAGTCCTTCGGCATTGTGAGAACCTTTCGTGAATCATCATCAATATGATAATCGCAAAGATTCAAAAGTTCGTTGGTCATCGCCTCGCAATAGCGGATGAGCTCAGGTATATCCGTTCTTGTAAGATTAGGGTGGCTCTGAGGTTATATTAGTCCAAGTCGCTTCGAAATAGGACAATTGCCTACTTTCAGCGTGTCTAGGATGTTTTTCCCTCTGGTCGCACGGTTTGGTTTCGTAGACTTGACTACAGATGTAAAGAGCCATAAGGCTTGTTTCGGATATTCCTCAATTACCCGAAGGATAAGCCTAGATAAGTGCTTGTATACATCCTGGTTTGTATGACCGACACGAGAAACGATTTGTGGAAATGCGGTATACCACTAGACCTTTATAAGGAGAATTGGAAGCAAAGTGATAGAATGGGTGTACCTTGTAGACGGGGCAATCTTTTATGGCTTTGGCAATATTATCGTTGAGCTTTTTGAACACGTCTGTACCGGCCGAATTCTTGTCTTCACCCAGGTCTAGCCATATTGTGAGGAGTCGCGGGACGGTTTGGTACACGTATTTGGAACCAAACTTAATAGCCTTTGCGAAAGAGCGGACTGTATAAAGGTTCATTCTCATTCCCCTGAACCAAGGTCAAAGTAACCCAAGGAATTCAAATGATTCTCACTGACCGGGCAGCTTGTTCTGAGTGGGATAAATTCTTGAAACACTCGTCATAGAAACGACCAAGATGAAAATGCCCACTCTCCCATCTGTGGAATGAATCAATATAAAGTCTTACGAGGGAAAAAAAATGATTACTCAGGACGTAGTTCTGTTGCATTTTGGAAATTTTTGAAGATCGGATTCATATCGAACCTATCGGACTCGTTCATCCAGCGCGCTCGAAGGACTTGAGCCTAGAGAACATTCAACCCAGGAACCCATAGTCCAGTGCTCATTTCTCACTTTGGCTTTCATGTTTTTCGACTCATTGTCTTCGGTCAGATCAAGCACTCCAGGCGAGTCTTCGAGCATACCCAGCAACCTCATCGAATTTTCTAATTCTTGAACAGCACGCAGTGGTTCACCCATGACTTTAACAAGCTTCGCACTCTCGATGAAAGAAAACCGAGCTTTGTTTTGTTTTGCTTGAAGCATGGCGCTGTATGCAGTTTGCCAGTGTCCGGCTTTTCGGGCGATTTTGGCGCTAGTAAGCCAAGATCGCCCAAGTTCTCCTGCAAGTGTGTGGCGTGGTAAAGGTCTATATCGAACATTAAATATTAACAAGACGTCAGATACGAAAGACGTACGAAAGGGTAAATGCCGTCCTGCGGAGACTTAGAATAGGCTCTCGGGTGCGATAGGTAGGTAGAGTTGATTCGAAACGGGCAGCAAGGATATCCGCTAGATCGGCTAAAGATTGGCGACGTCGCTGTTGGGACTGCATTTGAGAGTCGGACGGCATAGTCGTTAGCACGTTTTGTATCATCTCTAATTCATGCATGAGGTGCAAATCGAGCACCGCATCATAAGACCTACGATACCCTCGAATACCCGCTGCAACAATGGGGGCACCGAGGACAGAGCGAGCTACGGATATTGACTGAGAGATCTTTTCGCTATCTCCTGCCCTCATTGCCAGTATGAGTCGTGCTAGGACAATGGGCGAAGATTGAGCAGATGTCCTCTCAGCCATGTCTTGAACGTCGTCCCAGGCTCCAACCATCCAGGCGCTTTCCACATGAAAGCCGGCCAACGCAGATTCCCAGTCTGGATTACGAATAAGAACGCCTTTAACATGGGTCCTCAGAGTGTCTACAATATCTGTTGTTAGTAGAAGGTGACAACCTGTTTGAATATGCTAACCATAGTGGCCCAGGTTCCGCAAGCAGCGGAGTAGTCCGATGTGAAACTCTACGTTGTCAGGCGATTGTTGAAGTCGAACTTCCCAGCAGCTTTGAGCGGATGTCCAGCGGCCTGTGCTTTCATGTTGACGAATCTGATGTTCTAAAGATGGTGAAAGGATCAACGTCGAAACACCTTCCATGCCATCAGGCTCGTCCAGATGAGAGTAGATTTCGTGTAGTCGATCGTAGTAATCAGGAAGTTCCTTGCTGTTTGGGGATCGCTCCTGTAGCTCAACTATTTGCCGCTCAAAATTCATGAGTGACCTAGCGTATGCCTTGCATTGGAAAGCAGCTCTGGCGATCAGGTTTTGGTCGATGCTAGACAAGATCGAATCCAGTCGCAGGAGCTGTTCTTCAATGTTACTCTCGATTTGATTATCTCGGGCTCTCTTGCTTTCGCTCTTCTTGGCACTGACGTTCTGGCGCACGACACGAACCCACTTGTTCAAGTGGTCCATGATCATAAAGACAGCCTGACCATTCGTTAGGATCGAGAAATTTAGGCCTGCAATAAACCTACCTGTGCACTAAGCAGCTTTTTGTCAGGGGCGCTCTCACTGTCAGGGTTAACCTGATCACGCAAGACAGTAAGTAACTCTAAGCGTATTGCTTCGGCGTCATCCTCGTGCCCGGATATGAGGATATTGAGAACCAAATGCGGGAGTATATGATATGCCACAACAACATCCTTGTTACGGACAGTCGGAGGGAAAGAACCAAATATGTTGCGAGCCATCGGCCCAGACGCTTTGTCAATGAGATGACATGTCCATATTTGAATCCATTCTCGGTAAGTTGACTGGGTGGGGTATATGGGATGCTCGATATGCAATATCGGAGATTGTTGTAACGAGTATTTCGAATCAAGAAGGGAAATGAGGGTTTCAACAACATGTTTGGGTAGACTGTTCCATCGGTTGCGGACCTTCATAGATGGTGGTGCACCGTTGCCTGCTCCGATAAGAGACGGGGTAAATTGACATACCCTCAATAGTTGCTGGAGGGTGAAACCAAGATAACGTTGATATACCACGTCGCTGGTAGCGCGAAAAACTCCAACCAGGAGATCTCGGATAAGATGCATCGAGAACAGGACAGCTTCTCCTTCATCTGTAAAATTATGCAAGACCACCATGCTGGGGTCGTGAGCATCGATCTCTAAGCGATCGGGATCCAATGCGCCCAGAATGCCGATACACTCAAAGGCCAGTAAACGTAGTGTTTCTGTACCGTCGCCATCCCTACATGATGCGGCGAGGAGTGTAGTCATGATCTGTCCCACTGTCGAATCGAAGATGTCACCAGAGGCAAATTGACGTATCAGATGCTTTTTAGTATTGAGGAACTTTTTCAGCTCGCCAACCGACAGGATCGAGACAGCCAGGTTATCACTGGTGCATCGATCCAGGATTCGTCCTAGATGTTTTTTGGGACTCCAGTTCTCTCGAAGAAGCTCCAGATGGGTGTGAAGATATTGAAGTTCAGGAATGGTTGATAAATCGACAACGTCATCAAGATGATCCCCAAGCTGCTCGCCGACCTGCTGTACAATATATTCCAAGCATTTAGACGCCAGTTCTCGCGCTGCGGGACTAAAATTATTCCACGAGGAGATCAGAGCAGCGGTCGTAGGCCCGATGTATGGTTTGATCTCACTAGGGCCAAGTATCTCTAGGAAGACTTTCCAAGTTTGTAGTGTGACTTCTGACAGCTCCTGAGCAACAATCATAGTCTGCAGAGTAGACATATACTAGCCAAGCAGTTTAGTAAGAGAAATACACTCAATGATGTATATAGCGAACCTGAGGGGCATAATCGCTTATCGCCTGGCCAACTTTCTTTGCCAATTCACCCATGCTGCGTAGGATGGCATGTTTGCGCTCCAGGGAGACCTTGAGCCTGACACCTTGTAACATGTCACTCAGTTGGGAGAAAACACCAAGAGTGTGCGGTTTGAGGAAAACCGCAAGCTGTCCAGACCCTTGACTTTGTTTGACATTTAAAGCTATTTGAACCTTCTTTAGAGCCACTTCAGCCTTTTAAAGACTGATTAGAAAACAACGTGTTCAGAAGAAAGGGGTTGCGTACAGCTTCAGCTTTATGTTCGTATCCCATGTCAACAACCAACTCGGCAAGTACCTGGACTTGAGAGCTTTTCACTAACTCTCGAACGGTTATTTTTTTGCCGTTGGGCAAATGTTCAGATATGATTCTCTCGATAAACTCGAGAGCCTTCTTGGTTTCTTCATCTCCCGGGAGCCGGAAGATGTGGGCGAGGATCTGTGGGGCTTCTGGGAGATAGAGGCCAGAAACAGGAACTTCTAGATCTCGAGAAATTGCTTGAAGAACTTTGATGTCGCACGTTGCAAAGAGTCGGGGGTATGTCTGGTGACGTGTCATTGAGATAAAGGTGGCTGTAGACATTCCCATTAAGCGACATGTTTCTGTAAGGAGGCCTGGCTGGGTAAAGTAACGAGATACGAGAAAAGGTGCCACTCGATCGATATGGCGTCCGAGAAGGGAGTAAACGGTTTTATTGGCAGCTTGTTTAACTGCGTCAATCTGTACCGAGGTTGTGAATATGGTTTTATCCTCTTCTTCCAGAGATTTCTTACTTTGATGTATGCCAAGCCCTTAATCACAGGATTTTGACTTCCTAGTTGCGCAATTAGAAAACATAAGACTTGACCGACGACTTCTACATCATTCGTCCTATTATACTTGTCAGGCAATGTACTGGAATCGTAAAAAGAGGACATACTTTCCGATTAACCCAACAGAAATTATGAGCGTCTCCTTCACAGGTAGCTTTGAAATGTCAAATTGATGGTAGAGACGGTCAAATATCGGCTCAATATTCTCCCCACTTGCGCTGAGGTAGTGTATGAATGCGCCGAGCGCGTTTCTAGACGAGAGGGGTCAACGAAGACCTACAAATCTTCGAGTATTAAACCTCAAAACGTACCCAGCACCAAGGCGGACACTTCTTTCCCTATCGCATAGCCCACGAAAAAGAGTGTCCAGAATAGTCTCTGGCTTATCCTTTTGGCACTCCGAGGAGTCATGCCTGACAGCTTTGGCGAGCACGGCGAAGGCCAGCCGCCGCACTTCGCTGTTCACCTGTTCTTCAGGTCCATCCAGTAAATGGATGACCCCATTGTAGACGGGATGCAATACCGCCAATTTAGGGATTCCAGATTTCTCAACGCATTTGGATCCATCACAATGGGCAAGAAGACAAATGACGTTTTGAAGTCGTTTGGCGTAGATCGACCTGGAGGCAGCATTACAATCTAAAAGGGGTCTTTGTTCGTTATAAGTGCAATAGGTCATTCAGCCAATGATCAGCCTACCTCTGGAGAAAGTCACCTAGGCGTATGAGTGCGATTTCTGCTAGGCGAGCATCTTCCGCAGCCTCTTCTTCGTCTGACCATATGATATCCTCTGGAATGAACATTTCCTGAACTGTCAGTTGCACTTTTTGCCTCCAACCAAACATCGCCGGTGTCGTTTCTGTAACATGTTTAGAGCGCAGATCAGTTAACACATCCTTACGTTTGGCTATTTCTAGGAGAACCGTTTCTTGCAGAGTGCCCAGATCAATTTTTGAAAGAGCATCTTGCATAGCAATTACAGTCTCGGATTCTGCGAAAGGTATATTATTTCGGAGAAACCCAACTAGAAAACCCTTGATATATGTTAAGTCTTTGAATACTTATCCAAACCCGAAAGGGCTCACCTTGGCTTCATCCCGAGATTCTAAACGCAAAATTTCCAAAGCTGAAATGATATCTGCCCTGTCTGACGGAATAGCCGGCTGAACTCTTTCCTTCTTCTTAAAATCTGTGCTCAAGTTGGACAACGATGTTTGCTGCAATTGAAATTGCAGAAGGCGGAAAGGTAAAGGCTTTAGCTGTCCACAGATCCCTGGATGCGCCGTGTAGAATGGTAACGCATTCATGACTATGCAAGTTAGAAGTTTCTTTCGTATTTCAGGGACCGCCACGCAGCTGGACGAGCAACAGAAGTCGAAGACCATCCGAGTCATGTCTGGAATATGACGCAACAAGTCTGCCAGGAACCATTGACATCGAATTTGAAGACAAAGGGATTGTGTAACGGCCTCAAGACTACTAACAAGAAAGGCGTTCAAGTATGGGGGGGAATGTATCTTGACATCGAAGGTAGGTAATTCCTAAGAAGAATGGGTATATTTTACGACAGAAAACTTATGGAATGCGCTCACTGAAGCTGAGAGGTACGCGTCCTTGAAGAACTTGATGTTGATGGGAAACAGGACATTGGAGCGGGTTGCGAAATCTACAAGAGTTCTCAGTGATTTCCATCCAGATTGAAAGCGAAGTTGCTCACCGCGAATCACGTCAATGCACTCTATCAAAAACGTACGCAACGCTCGCCAGAGTTGCCGATCGGAGGGTGCATTCACAGACATGCTATCCCCAAGCACACGAAACACGGTGAGCATGACACGAACAGCCTTGCCCTTCATATACAGTGGACTATATGCAGTCTCACTCTCATCATCATGACCATCCCAGGCTCCGAATGCACAGCTGAGGTCCAAAAGCTTCGTCAACACCTCATGAGCCAGGTTTTCTGTCTCTAGATAGAGACCAACTATGCGAGTCGACGCCCTTTCAATGAGCTCCATCCATTTCTCCGCCATTTCAACCTTGCGTGTGAACACCGACCATGACAGAGTGTGCGAGATCTGGGGAAATACCATGAAATGTGATAAACCGAGGAGTACTGTCACCCATATTCCTTGATTTGAGGTAATCAGATCCGTATAGTGCAAAGGCAGATTCGTATCCAACAGTTGGGTGACGTAGTTGTAGAATTGGTCAGGATCCTGGAGGCTTTCCAAGGTCGCGAGTGGTTCAACGTTGATAGTTGACATTGCGTATAGAAGTGAGAGAAAGGGTTTGACGCGTAAATTCCTCCGTGTTTATAAATCTTCTGGCACTTTCAGAATCTTGGGCGGCAGGTCGAACGACAGCCTTCTAATGGCGGTTGTGGTGTCGGACTTATCGTCTGCCAGTAATAAGGCCTTTGGGTCCAACAAAGTAGAGTACATGGTAACGTACGACATAAACAAACACCTTCCCGGGCCGGTCATATTTATTGCAAGATTACAGTCACAAAGGCCATGGTAGGGAGGCTTTATATTCAGATAATACTTATAGATCTGTATTCAAGCAGAAAAATTCCTCGTTTCAGGTGTCAAGTTTCCCATTAAGATTTGACAGCTGAAATGTCCGTCACAGGAGTTGCTACTTTTTACTTCATCCTTGCATGTGCATGTGTGATGTCTCAAGATTGCCTCGATGAAGAGTGGCGTAATCTGAGGTAATCCGGGATCGCGCAAAATTCGTGCAATGTTGGCGACGACGATTGACCAGGATTGACCTAGAAATTGAAATTCTTGCAATGATCCTAATTTGCAATCCAAATGCCGGTGACTATGGAGGACTAGGGGCTGATAAGTTTCTATGCCGATGACGCATATTTGTCTCTTTTCAAATCGAGGCACTCTTAGGGGATCGCTTTGTAATGATTTCATGGCGCGCGGATGTTTATCTTGAGGCGCCCGACGGTGGACGAATATGAGGTCATGGTCATTAAAACGCCCAGCTCCGGCTGTTGGATTTAGGATGGGCCAGTTAGTGAAGGGGCTTTGTAGAGGCTTTGTAGAGGCTCCCCAAATAAGGTCGAGTTTGTCAAGTGACCGATGACTTTGTTGATGTCGACAATGTGCCTTCTTGTTAACCCCACAACTCGCCGCCTAATAGCTGTGCGATGGCCCATACGGCAGGCATGATCCATTCGTCGTATCCTCGTCGCATAAGTATATCTGAATTCTCGACTATGTCACTCGTATCCATCCGTGCGACCTCACTGGACGTATGTGACTATGTTTATGGAGAGGGTGTGGCATCGATGGACACAATCAACCGATTCTACGAACCCAATGCTAGTCAGTGATTTTTTGCTCATATTATCCTTTCTACTGATTTTGTTTCCGAAGTGTAAGCCCTTCACATTGCATTGTTGGCGTCGCCAGCATAGACAACTCACCTATGACCCCAGATATGAAAATCCTTTTCTGACAGCGACCTCGCGATCTGTCATTGCTGATATTCATCGACTGTCTCGTCAATTAAGTGCGATTGATGTTCCCCGACCACTCGCCATGTTCTGTACGTTATTCCGCCTGCGAATACCAGAAAGAGCTCAAAGCGCGGGTCCGCTTTTTCATGGGCTGCGTGTCTGGACCGAAATGGGTGACGTTTGCGAAAACGAAAGCTTTGGTGAGTGTTGCTTTATTTACCCCCCACTAGAAGAGGCCCTTCATCTTTGCTAGATGGTCACAGGAAGACTATTGTAGAACATACTCTCAATGTAGTTCTTCTACCAGGGATACACTGTCAGAGTCCTGGGGTACCAGGATCTGGCGACTCTATCGTATCAACTCTCGGCTCCCCGGCCTCCCCACCCACTCACACATATCCTTCACTGCGAATACCAGGCACATCTCTCTCAGTCCCATCGCCTCTACACTTTCAACTTCATGTAGTCACTCGCCTTTCGTTCAATGAGCAGGGCAGGGTAACCCACCACCGGGATTTTTGGGATGTCAAGGATGTACTAGGCCTTGTGCCTGGTGTTTCTTTAGCTCAATGGGTCTGTACCCGCCTCGCGGCCTTTGGATTATCATACCTTTCGAAATATTGGCCACGGCAAAAGACAGAAATCAGCGAACATGCCATCACCGCTGCGGAGCCAGTTGATGTCGAGAGGGGACCGTCACCTGCGGCTGGCGACGTAGCTTCTACGAGGAATGCACTCGGACTACATGGTGTTGAGCCGTCGTAGTAGTTCAAGCTCCCCTGACACCTGGGCTGTCCATTTACACTGTCCTCTTCTCGACTCCAATCCCCGTGGCACCGCATGCTCGATAGGCTTGATCTGCTACAATTTGGGTGGACGGTCACGAGAGGGTCTGGTTTTCAGGTGATAATGTCCTTGTTTCTTCATCAAGGCACCACCAGCATCATGGAATTCACTGTCCCCTACCGCCCTGACAACACACCAGATTCCAAAAAGTCGGAGGAATGCTAGCCATGCGATTGAGCCTGGCTTTACATGCTAATGCCGCGAAAGAGGGTGTGCCGTCGTACGAATTTTTTGTATAATAGCTAATTGATAGACCGTTACTTGGATTTCTGGACATATTCTGGTACTCATTTGCATATTTGGGATATGAGATGAGTGTGATGCGTCTTTTGGCGTCATGAAGGTGGTGATTCAGCAAGGTTACCTGATGTAGTTGGGGTGTTTTATTTCCCTGTCATGTGTAGCTTCAGGTTCTGGACTGCTTACCAGCAAATTGACCGGCACAAGTTTAGGACTTGAATGGTTTCGGCCTACACATTTACTATGACAGCATTTTAGACTGAACAACCTTATTTAAAATTTGGCCGTTGAGCAACCGAGTTTGTCCGTAGTGCTTGGAGTACTAGTGAGGGGTTCGATTTCGCAATTTTGTTTCTTTTTAAAATAAAAATAAAAAAGAGGCCAGTGATTTTGACTGAAATGTTATTCCTCTACTTGATCATAGGAACGTAGTAGCGCCACAACTTCGTGTGATTGCCCAAATAATCGAGGATCTTTCCACGGTCTGCTTCTTGGTCAGGTCCACTGCACAGTCAAATTGCCCATTTTGTCGTAGAAGTGCTAGGAGGTAGAGAGCTCGACTGCTCAACTCTCACGACACTACTCGTGCCGTCCATGCCATGAGGGATATTCCATTGATAATTAACCGGTGAGTGCACTGGCAGGAGGTTTTTAGCAGTTTGTCTCCCTTCTAAATTTTAGCCAACGCTAGTAGCCTTGCCCGGGCCTGATCTCAACGGTCAAGTTGAACTGCATAGGTCCTAGTACTATTCCGCAGCCACTACTTGTGAATGTCACGAGATGAGCGTTACTTCAGGCCATTTCCCTGGTTAAAGTTTGCCTCAAATACACTTATTCTCCTCATCTCCGGACCGCGTGCCACTGGAGTCTCGGCGCCTTTAGGTACTTTTGGTGGACCCCCGAATCCTCCTCGATACCCGAATTTCATTCATTTCGACATATGTGGAACTCTCAGATGCACCGACCCGGTATTCCGCTTCAAGCCCGCCGTGAACTCTTTGTGCTCTTTCATGGCTATAATCACTCCTTGCACAGCTATGCACTATTTCTACCTCAGCCTCCGCGTACATCGGTCAAAGATCCACAATGACGCGCCCACACGCCGAGGCTTGACTCTATCAAAGTGGGATAACTTTGCGCTCAGATGCTGTAAACGTAAACAACAAGTCCGTAACGGAGTAACGGAAGAGTTTACAATGCACCTTTTACTTTTCGAGTGCGCAAAGACCACAATCAGGCTATGGACCCATGATCTAGTTTACTTGGCACGCTTTAACCTTCCCCTCCCTACCCGGCCCCTCTTCGACAGTGAACACTGTTCCTTGCCCTATTTGGGAGGCTTCTGTTCAGTGTTTCAAACTGTGTCCTGTGACCTTTGCTCTGACTTCGTTTGACGTGGCTGTTCAACCTAGTGCCTCGAGCTTCTTCCAGGACCTGGCAGTGGGATTGCACAGAGCCTCGCGAGCTCCAGCTGCTTCTCAACGATTGACTCGCAGTATTACATCGGCACTACATCTTTGCTGCTATACTTGGCATGGACTATTCGATATTTTATAATCTGGCTTTCTGGCAAATCCAAAAGGTGATGTAATATTCGTGCTCTCCGCCGCTGTACGATACGAGATACGGATCTATTTAAATCTAAGGAAGCCACGGACGTCGCCACAACCGCCGGACGTCAGTCTGCGCAACTCCGAGGTCACTCGCTCCCGCGCCTTCGAACTATTTTCGAAATACACCAAGGCACAGGAAGCTAAACAGTTCGCCGCCTTCCGCGAGCGCCTGACTTGAGCGAGTGACATAAAAGCTGTGGCACACTCTCCCACCGAACAAACCTACTTAAGCTGAGTCACGGCCATACCTTGGCCAAACTCTATCGTAAGCGGGCCGAGGCACTGAATATAGAATGGCCAATCTAGATTTTCATCTACATACAGAAATCGTCATTCACAGCAACCACTCGCAGTTTAGACACATTCGATTTTTCTATG
This sequence comes from Sphagnurus paluster, assembly GCA_018282025.1. Taxonomy (NCBI): domain Eukaryota; kingdom Fungi; phylum Basidiomycota; class Agaricomycetes; order Agaricales; family Lyophyllaceae; genus Sphagnurus; species Sphagnurus paluster. The sequence continues at coordinate 63,202 of JABCKI010000015.1, read as the reverse complement.
TGGAACTTCCGTTTCGGAGGGCACGGTGGCGAGCTAGGGCGGGCTCCACTATTCCATCCAAGCACATTCAAGTTGGGGCCTCGAGGCCCCTCCTGTCTCCTCAAGTCAATCTAAACCTGGCCGAAACTTGGACTACATATACTCCTGAGGAGTTCATACAGGATCTACACTTGTGATCTTTGTAGCCCTGGGGCTGAGATAATACGGGACGCACCGGCCCTGGTCGACCTGGTGCCGTGCGCGAAAGCAGGAGCAAAGCAAATCTATGGGAACCCTGAGCCACTGCGATGTTTTGCCTACGGCTTTCATCGAGGACGGCGTGACAAAATTGGAGCGTTTCTGACTTTTGTGACGTGCGCGGAAATTAGCGTGCTTGCCGTGAGTGAGTGACTATACTGCCAGGGTGGCGTCCGTGCAAAAAAGAGGGTGCTAATTTCAACGGCGGACCCTACGTAGGGTTTAGATTCAAGCATCGTGGGTATGCGCGTTTATCTGGGATTGGCCACTCACGGAGTCGGTTCGTTTTTCCGAGAAGGGGGGCTATCCAGCTCTGGTGAGTGGCGATGAATCGCAAACCAGGCGTTGAGGTTACTCGTCATCGTGACTGCAGTGGTCATGATAAGATACAGACGCAACGGTCGCGCGCTCTAGAATTAAACTCTGAGTGCAAAAATGCGATCTCCGTGGAATCCCAGAACCTCTGGGAGAAAGAAGCGTCATGATCGGCATAACCTGCCAACTCACTATGCCCAAGTGCTGCGTGTACCGGTAACTATTGGTCTATGCGAGGTTCTAGGCCCTCGGACGGCGTAAATATTCCACACGAGCCTCTTCGCCCGCCTTCAGTCCATATGCGTGTGCTATTCCGGTCGACGTGTATGCAGGGGCCACAGAATAATTCGAAATTTCGACATATCTTACTTAATATCTTGCAAGAGCCCAGCTCGAGTCAGGAACTGGCATGCAGTCGGGCTCCGGGGATTAGCGCAGACGGCGCCCGCCTTCCCCACATTCGCATTCCTGCCCGTGCCTGTCAAACCCATTGGTAACGACTGCTCCCGCCGAGACCAGCCGATACTGCAGCGCTGGTCGATGTGTTGCCGTATGAAGCATATACTCAAGCACTTCGACGCTGCTCGATACGGACCCGCTCCAATGCGATAAAAATTATACACGCACGCCACCTCGATCTCGATACTGTCTGTGGCCGTACTTATCATAAGTGTGTGCGCGCAAGCGAGCTCCCCTGCACGCGCCGGCGCATCTCCCTTTTCGCATAATTCCGGATCCCCTTTCTGTCTGCGCGCGCGCACTGGCACTTTAGCCGTGCCGTCGCTGGTCACCCCTCCATGTCAAGTGCCCAATAAGATACGAGTTAAAGTGGGTTATGCGTGGCTTCTTCACCGCCGGTTAAGCGGTACGCGATACGCGGTATGTGGTATGCTTTAACCTGGCGTTATCTTGAGGAATCCAGCCACCTGATCCCCAGCGCATTAATTACTTATACCGGCTCACTCGCCCACCCTGGGTATGAAGACATACATATCCTTGGCGTCCAGGCGTCCACGGTCGAGCATTTCAGCGCCAAGCTGGCACATAGGGACGCACTGACGTACGTGTGTACATGCATAATATTATTCATAATATGAGGCATATGGTATTACAACGCACAGACCTGACCGACGTTCAGGCCGAGGACCAGCCCCTCAGGTCTCCTCCCGGGCCCTGTGCCGCCGGCGATCCTGCCTTGCTGTACACATACATGCTCACCCACAAGGGCGCACCACCCACACGCATCCGCGACCCAGTTCTCGCGCCAAAAAAATAAATCAAATCCACGAATTCAGCTGCAGACTCCGGGGCGTATATGCCTACGTTATGTAATCCTCGAGGCGGGTCGACAAATTTGCTCCCGCGTGGACGCTCGCGCGATCAGGGGGCGTAAATTGAAATTCCATTGCCTCGTGAGCCTCTCCTCTGCCTCTGCCTCTGTCAGCGAGTGGTAATGATATAGCACTAGTCGGTCGACGCGGTCGGACTCGGGCCCTGCCGCCACAAGTGCTGATCACCCCCAAAAAGCAACTGAGCATATGTGCACATTTTAACCGATGACGACATTGGGCAAAAGAGAGGGGGTGAACGATCGATCGGCCCGCCGCGCTGCTATGCTCGAAAGGAGCTTGCAGTAGACGTCGTCGAAAATCGGCGCTTCTAGCAAAGAAGTTCGGCTCGCGCTTGGAGATGGAATAATGAATATTCTACGTTGGGTGGGCGTAGCAACCTGCAGTAACGCGATGTCAAGGCAGCTAGCAGCTTGTCAAAAATAGCTATAAACGCGTAGCACAAGCAGGTTTATCTCCCGCGGTAGCAAATGTCCAACCGGTAAGCGTTGCTCAGTGACATTGAATTATGAGCAAGAGAATTACAATAGGAGCCCTAGGCATCCTGGCTAACACCAAATCGCACATAGGTATCGGCCGCGGGCACTTGGAGAAGAAAAAAGACAGAGAAAAAAACAGCACCCTGCCAAGTGCGCAGGTAGCAGATACCCACTCCACAACCCAAGCTTTCACAATCCAGCAGCCCCAGGTATAAAAAAAAGTGATACGATGCGATGCGATAAGTACGATACGTACACCTACTCGCCACCGCATCTGCGTATCTGCCTATACGGATACCTATACACATGCTACGAGCACACAAGTTACCCATTACGGCATATACATGTACGAATCAGCCAAAAATACCCCACATGCACATGTCGACATCGGCGTCCACGTCTACACAAGTACAATTCGAAGTACACTTTCCTTACGCGACGTCGAGCGCCGCAGAAACACACGGAACAACGGCTCGTGTGGCTCGTGGTTGGTGGGCTTGTGTTGTGCGGGTTACGCCTTGCCTCGCGGGGTCCGGGTCACGAATGACTTACGGGAGTAACCGCAGAATAAAGGAACACAGAACCAAGTCTCCAGAAACCACCTGCTATATAACGCCGGCTCCGACTCCGACTTCCGAGTCTTCGCGAATTCGACGTGTTATAATTAATGGGGGCCTATGTATACATACCGTTAACGTTACGCACGCCGGGCAGGCGGCAGGCGACAGTCGACGCGGTCACCGTGCAGATCGCAGATTCCGGGCAGAGGCAGAGGCAGACTCCAGAGGCACGCAGGCAAGCAGGCAGGGAGGCGCCCGATGTCGGACGCCTCCCGCGTCCCGCGTTCAACCCGTGTCCCGCCTGCTCGTATATATGTAAAAAAAAAAAAATTGAATGAAAACATCGCGCAACGTTCAAGCGCCACGGCAAACGGCGGCTAGGGCCTACCCAGTGCCCACTGACCAGTATGTATACGTACGACACCGCGCCGAGTCGGAACGCATGATAAATGAATTCAAAAGCTAGTGTGTCCTTGTAACCAGGCCCGGCAGTGGCACTACGAGTGCTAGAGCCTAGTACTAGTAGTAGTGGCATAGGCGCGTGACTGCCCCAAGTGCGTTGTTAACATTGCGGTGGAGCTGTGAGTCACTCAGCGTTTGGAGCGCACAGCACCATGCAAGACACCAGACACCAGACACCACAAGACCCAGGGCGTCGCATGGAGCGAGTGCTACTTGGTAGTAGTAAGACCCATGGTCATTGGTCAGGAGCATGGGCATGGGCACGGGTATGGGCGCGGGCTCTGCGGAGGACCCGCGATCGCTTGGTAAGTCGTAGGGAGGCGCCGCGCGCGGGGAGCATGGAGCGTGGAGTGTGCTGCGGTATGGACTCTGGTACCTGTACGCCGAGTAGAGTACATGTACAGGCTCTAGATTATCGTAGCGCATGGGGATGGGGCAATCGACGGATAAGCGTTCCAATCGAATGAGGGCTGAGCGCTGAATATTGAATGTCGGACGTTGAACGTTTGAATATTGGATGCTGCTGAATTATTGAATACTTATTGGGATGGGGGGTTCGACTTCGAATTCTTTCCGAGAGCGGCGGGCCGAATGGCGAGGGCGAGGCAGGCATTTCACGAGACCCACAACGCATATGCATGCCGAGTAGCTCCCCAAGTATGCTTCCGCATAAGTCCTGGAACTTCTCCGTGGCCGTCCGTCCGCGTTCCATGTTAAAACAGTGGAGTCACCACTGCAGTGCCTGTGTATACGGGGTGGGGGGGCGGGGGGCGGTGCCTTTTCTGTGTAGGAATTCCAGAAGTCGCGACGAATTTCACGAGTCGTATCCAAAACTCTTACACGCTTCAGTCAGTCCAAAACTCAGAAGCACCAAGGCAGTACAGGATCCATATCGGATTCTCAGCTGTAGGCAGTGCAAACTCGCTATTCAGTTGTATGTCACGCCAAAGTTCCGCTGAAAGCAATTCTTTTTGTTATTTCTGCTTCGTCTCCAGGGCTGGTTGTGCAGCCCGGTCAGGGTATGGGACATGTACGTAGTGGTGCGTACTGGTACAGAGAAACACATATGAGAGTAAGAGTAAGTAGGAAATAGATGAAAGTATACGGATGGATCTAGACAGAGGGGGAGTGGTATAAAGCAATAAATAAATACGAACAACACCAGCAACAAGAAACTGAAGGGAATAAGTAAGCGCAAAGGGAAGGAGCGTGCAAGTGTCTGAGTGACAGCAAACGAAAGGAGGAACGGGAATCCAAGACAGTGGTGATACAGCTTGCGTTCGTTAGGGGGGAGTAGATGGAGGTGTAGTACAGCAGGAAAGAGCCGGCGGCGCGCGAATAAATAAGTATATATCAAACACACAAACGGCAGCCGGGAGGGAGAGGGGGGTGCGGTGGTATATGGTATCGCGCCAGGGTGGGATATATTTTGGGGTGAGGAAGTACATATGAACATGGGGCGGGGTGGCGCCGCTCTACAACGCCGGGATGGGGACGGGGACGGCGCTCAGGAGCCCCGGGCTGCCACCCATCGTGTCCGGCGGGAGCGTGAGCTCGAGGGTGCTCTGTGGCGAGGCGGTCCACTCCTGCAGCTGGGGGAGCTCGGCCACGGACATGGAGGCGCGGCGGTAGTACTCGGACGGGGGAGAGGCGTAGAAGGAGGGTGCCGTTTGGGCTTTTCGCGGCTGCTGGTGCTGCTGCTCAGGGGAGAGGGAAACGAGGTCTGATAGCGGAGCGTTGGGGAGGCGGATGCCGCCGTCGCGCGGGGGAGATTGGGAGTCGCGGGCGAGCGGGAAAGGCGGAGCAGCGGGAGAACTGAAGGACGTAGTGGGAGCAGAGCCAGACGAGTAGACGGATACTAAGAAGAGGGGAAAGGCGGATTTAGCAGTGGCTCGCTTGGACGGGGGTGGCTTTGAGCAACACACCATTATCGTCCCAGTCGCTCGCGCCGCTGCCCGAGTGGACTGAGGAAGCGGAGGAGACGGAGCTGCGGCGGACGAGGCCGAACTCGCGGGGCTCCTTCTTGACGAGCGCGATTTTAGCCTTTGGGCTGGGCGCGCCCTTGGCCTTGTTGCTGCGTGCCTTGTTGCCGGCACGGAGCTCGTCGAAGCGCAGAGGGCGTGGGCGCAGATGGGTGCGCTCGTAGAGACCGCACTTGTTGCAGACGATTTTGCCCGGGTTGAGCGTCGAGCGGCGCCAGGAGGGAGGCTCAGTCGTGTGGCAGTTGAAGCAGCGGCGGCGCAGATATTGAGTCTCCTTGGACGCGGCGTCGTCAGTATGCTGAACAGGGAGACCAGTGTGTTGCGAGAGATAGGACATGGTCATGGAGTGGCACGAGTTCTCAGAGGGCGGGCGGAAGAAGTTGGACTGTTGCTGGGAGGGGACCATGAGCGGGGTGCTGTCCTCGAGCTTGATTGCAGTGGCATCGTCAAAGTCGTGGAAGGGTGGGTGGGGCGAGCTGTGGAAGGGCTCGTGGTGCTCGGGGATGAAGGACGGGTACTGGTGGAGCGTCAGGGGCTCGTCGCGGTCGTGTCTGACGTAAGGGAAGGTAGCCCTGCGGGTCATCGTGTATGGGTGGTAGTGGTGATTGTCGACCTGTGGTGGCGGTGGCTGTTCATACAGCTGCTGTTGTTGTTGTTGTTGTTGCTGCTGCTGCTGCTGCTGTTGCTCAGCGAGATCATGATCGTACAACTCCTGGAGCAGCGAGCCCCTGGGGTTGTAGGCAAAGACGGGCTGCTGCTGCTGGGCCCAGTAAGGGTTGTGCTCGTCGCCGTCTGCGTAGATGCGGGGCTCGAGGGGGAGATCCATGTCCTTCTGGTGGAGAAAGGAGATGTGGTGTGGGGAGGGCGTGCGGGGAGCAGAGGAGTCAGAGTATGAGGAGTAGTCGAACTGGAGGGATTCCATGGTTGGGATGGGATGCCGGACGTTCTTTGGACGAGGTCCAGGTCGCCGTTTTGAACCCAACCGCCCACCCAACAGGGTCCTATTACTCCCTACCCCATATGGCATCTCCCCCATTCGGCCCTGCCACGGACCTCGGCCACCCTCTTCTCCTCGAAACGCACCCACTCTCCTGGGTCGCGGACCCCGGATCCCTGCCGATCCTGTCCGACACTCCCGCTGCTCTGCTCTCCTTTCCCCTAACGACCTCCCCCCGAGGTCTCCCCGTCCAGATGCTCCTCCAACGCCACCCAAGCGCGCAGGCTTCGCATCCCCCTCCCCCAGCCACCCATCTCCATCTCCCTCTCCTCCCCTCTATGACGCGCCCATCCACTGTCCTCGGCCGCGACGCGAGCACCCACCAGAGCCCTGCTTCATTTACCTCGGCGGTGAACCCGCCTCTTTCGAATATTCCATAGAACACACACATCCTCGCGCTAGCCTCCAAATTAATTCCACTATGACTATCCTGTCCACCTCGCTCCCGTGAGCCCGAGCTCCAACATTAGCCCTCTTCTACCTAGCTCCATCACATTACAAGCTCCGCGACTCTCGTCACTCTTCATGTCCATATTTCTCGATCTACATCTCCCCATCTGTGCGCCTACATCTGCCGTAGGCATATAGTCCTCACTCTACACGCCCCTGCGGTCCCTGCGGCCGCGATCACGCTCTCTCTTCCTCAATTATATCCTTATCTTACCGCAGTGCCACGCACTCTGCATACCCTTGTAAATTAAAAGTCGTGCATATTATATTATATCCCGCGCTAGGTCTCATGCCCTGCGTACGTGTGACGACTCCCTGCGTCCCTATTTTCCCTCCGGCGCGTCCTTTATCTGGCAGCGAGCCCGCACCATGGCGGCTCGTCCCTATCTCGTATCTTACATCCACTTATCTCTGCGCTGGTGCCCAGCCAAGAATCGCGCTTCGGTATCTGTGTGCCTTTTCCGACCACACGAACATACACACGTCCGCATCCATTCACCCGGAGCGTACGGCATGTGGTCAGGACGAAAGAAGCACCTGGGGTCTGAGCACTAGAGCACAGGGGAGCGTTAAAGGATACGCCTGCGCGCCAAAGAGCCATTTGCTTTGCAAAGCCAGAGACTATATCGTGAAAGCTACCAACGATAAAGGGCTAGGTGGAACCTTGTCGGCGAGTGATCAGCGACTATGCATTGTGGGCTATTTTCTCCATCTTGGAATTGCGACGATAAAGGAATAGATAGATCTGCCGTGCACCATGCGCCACGGCAAAGCTCAGATTACACACAGCACTCTGCACAAAAACGCGTCTCGGGGGCGAATGTAAACACCGGCCGTCCAGTGACTTCTAGCGCAATTCATACCTCCCTCCGAATGGCGCGCACCCACACGCCCACAAACGCCATCCACACAAAAGAAAAACCGCGTCCGAGTCACGATGCCCAGCGCTCTCCATAACGCACCTATAGCTAGTCCAAATACTATCGCTGACACCATAGCTGACAATCATCAAATCGCAATCCACCAGCTCCCCAAAATGCTCCCGACTCCCGGACCTTCTAGATCTCCATACCACGCACGCCCACTCCTAGCGCCCACACCCACATCCACAGGCGGCACGCCGGCGTAGGCACCGTCGACGTCAGGCGACCGTTCGCTACATTACGCTAGCCCAACTGGGCGGAACCTTACACTGAGTTACCCCAGCCCTAGCGCTTCTGCGAGCCAAGCCACCCCGCTAGCTGTTAGCACCCCCATATGTCCACGCATGCGCACCGTCACGGTGACGGCGGCACGCCGCACTGGCAGTGGCAGCGTGCGTGCGTGCGCGTGACCACTGACGTCGTGCAGCGTCAGGCGTCAGGCGTCAGGCCCGCCGGGAATGGCGTTGGCGTTGGCATCGGCTGCGGCTCGACAACATATTACACGCACACCCATGTCTTCTTCGAATCTGGCGCAGTAAGTGCATACTCACGTCGACGTCAAACTTTCGACTTGCGCATTTAATCCCCGGGCCTGCGGGGGCCTGGAACGCCTTCACACTCTTCGTGCTCTCCCCACGCGTGTGCATGCGCACTGGCATCCGCGCAGCACGATTGGAAATTCGCTACAGGCGGCGCAGTACTAGTGCAGGTTACAGTTACAGTTACAGTTACAGTTGTAGCTGTAGCTGTAGCTGTAGTTGGAGTTGTATTGAGGGTTCCTTATTTGCCGTGTGCCACCACCGTGACTGCATGCGCAATTGCTGTAGCCTGTGGTGCCGGGTACTATGCTTACCACACACTATAGTACTGTATGTATAATCATGATACAGGACTGGTTCGCAATGTCGCGATGTCGCCTTCTGGCGTAGCGATACATGGTATAACATAATGCTCAGGCTTCTCCACTGCCAGAGTGTGACTCAGCGCCCAGCGCCCAGCGTCACGGCCAGTCTTCCTGACTCCTGAGACGGATATCCTGTCATAACGCATTACAAAGCGCGCGCCCATGCCCATGCCCACACCCACGCCAATCGAAGCACGCTTGCCCATGTGTGACCGTTGACGCGCTGACGTCGCCGTCCACATCCACTGATTCGGGTATCTGCGCTGCCAGCCTGAGTGGCGCTTATACAGCTTATCCCGCAACCGTGACGCGCCGTGCCCCACTGCCCACGCTGGCGCACGTTCTATGCCCATAACGCGTAGTACGCGGACCGTGGACGACGGACGACGTGCGAGGGCACCTGACCTCAGAGTAAGGCTGGACCCTGCCCGCGGGCAGTCACGTACTACTTACCCGAGTACAGCCCGCCCGCTCCACCCCACCCCACCGCCACTCTACCCCCACCCAGTCCCGCGCACGCCGCAGCTCGAAGATCGAAGCTCGAAGCTAGAGCCAGGCCCGAGGCCTGAACCGACGCGCAGGCTCGAAATTGAACTCGAGCTTGATGCGGCGATGTCTAATCTGTCTTCTGCGCACCGCCGCTGATTGGCATGACCGGTGACCCCACGCGCGTCGACGTCTCGCCGCACACCATGTACTAATTAGGCAACAGTGCAAGGCAGTATTTACTGCGGTGTTGGCGGGATCTGTGAATATCAAAATGTCGGGGATGTGGGGGCGTTCCTTATACGTTAATATTAATCGATGTATTGGCCAAAGCAATCCGAGTCGAGTAGCACAAAATACTGTGTGTGTTTTTCCTTTTTCGAATTCGGCGGACCGTGGTGGGGTTAGGCAGGGAAACACTTGCACCGCCCGACAATACATTCTAGTCCAAAATTACGCTAAAAATTACGCGTTCCAAGATCTGACTCGTCTGTAAGAGTACGAGTACTTACTTTGGAGTGGGCCCACCGCACGAGGGTACAGGAGCACTACCAGTGGTACTCCCACCACCCATTCAGGCTCATGTCTCGTGTCTCGTATCTCGTGTCTCGAGCCTCGAGCCCCCAAATTTCAAACAATTCAACTGTAAAGGAGGCACCGGGGCGTCCTGTGTCCCGATCGCGACGACGGGTAGCCCGGGGGAGGACAGGGGGCGGCGCCCGCGGGAGCATATATCCACCCAAGCACTATCCACTATCTACTATCTACCCATTCATTCGAGTCTCGGGGGGAGCGATCTCAAGACACGAGACAAAGACGGTCAGGGACTCGGGTGGTGGAGTACGCTGTGCATTTGTCTCGCACAGACAGGGAAACGCGGAAACGGGGGCGCTGGGAAACAGGGGAGCAAGGAGCAGGGGCGTCCGTCCGTTTTGGGAAGGCTTGGGCGCGGTGGAGCCCGGCGTGATTGCGCCCCAGTTTGAATTTTGTTTTATATTGTTTTATATTGCTTATATTGTATGCGCGCTCGTGTACGACTTTTTTTATGCAATTGCGGCATTTGAATCGAGATGTCGCGCTTTGGGGGGCTGACCAAGCCCAAGACCAAGACCAAGCCCAGGGCGAGATTTAGAGAGCGCAGGTGCGCAGTGTGATATGAAATCTACGTAAATCGTCGAGCGCGGGCGTATTTGGACAAGCATCTATTCTCCCCGAGCAAGTTTACGAGAGCTCGGAGTATATTTTGCAGAGCGGAACACAAAGACCCAGGATGCCAGCAGCGCCGTAATGACGAACGCGAGAGAAGCGCCGCCCCCTGGGAAGCCGGTGGCAACTTGCACGCGCGCCTATTGGGCCCGGATACAAAATTCAGAACCAGAACTAATACCAAAACAAGAACCACGCCTAGCAGAAGCGTCAGTAGTTAATTATAATGAGCATGCCGTCCCCGCGAAGCCCAGTGGCGTTCGGAGCCGCAGGGTGGCGCCCCCTCGCCCCAAGTTCTGCTTCTTGCCAGTGGAAGTATGGCGTACAAGGGGCCCCTCAGGCTCCGCCACGTCAAGCTGGAAAAGGACGTTCCGGGGTTTCGATAAGCATCAATGACGTTCCGGGGGCTAGTGAGAAGCTCATTGGGCATCGAGAACGTAACGGACATACGGCTCTCATAAGGCAAATATAGGACATGGGTCATGTAGGACAATGACAGGATAAATGCATTCTTCCTCGTCCCGTAAATGTGGGCGCACGGAGCCGGCGCCTCAAAGATGGGAAGAGCCGCATCGGAATACGGATAGTCGAGACGATCCGTGCATCCCAGTACTACCAGGTGGCCCGATGTGATAGGTTTTGAGTTGTGCACTGTCCATGACTACATGTACAGATGCAAACGTACCCGGAGACACAGACGCGAGGGAGGAGATCGCAACGGATACGAATCAGCTTCCACGTCGAGGTGAAACGGCTTGGGGCACGGTCAGACGCGGGGGGGTCGGGATCGACTGCACTCCAGACATGCGATCAGCGTCCCATCCATATACATGCTCGAGTTGTTCAAGTTGGGACGCTGCCAATCTGTATTGCAGACCTTGGCTTGGCGTTTGAATGGGTGGATAATGAGCAGGCTCCTCGGAGACGCAAGCGGCACTACTACATTTGGGCGCGCGAGGAATCATCTTTGCGCAGCTGCGCCGGGAGATCACACGGTTGCCCTGCGCGCAGCCACTCAGAGATGCATGTGCAGGTAGGTGTAGTGGGATCGCGTTGCCCCTCCGTGGAAGCAGCGTCTTCGGTTCTTTTGCAACACGGAGGTATCGGGCGTAGATCGTCCCCGCCTGCGGGTGATGTACAGCTGGTGCTACAGTGAATGGTAGCGCTTTTGGTGAATTAGGAGATGGGCTCACGGCCGACTCTTACGTGCGCGTCCGAGAGCGGCGGAAATTACTTGCAAATCGGCTTCTTTAATATCCAAATATTCACGATCGCGGCGGGGCCATTGAGGTCCCCCGACACCGGCTCACCGGAAATTCGCTCGAGCTCATGCGCGCGCCTTGGTGTTCCACGGGCATGAGGCCAGGTGAGGGCAATATGTAAATAGACAGCCTGACGCGGGGGGCGGGAGAAGCTTCGGTTGCCGAGTAGTATTATCTGAATTGTGGCCCCGAGTGCTCGCATATGCCTTGTCGTATACGGTTTACCCTTTGTTGCCACAATGTCAGTCTAGGCGCGTTTGTTAGTTGCTGCTAAAAAGAGGAAACGCATGCACACGGTGTCCGGGCACTTCGGCTGAGAGAAGGCGACGAGTGATGCTTATCAGCAAGAAAAATATAGGAAGCCGCAATGTGCAGTTCTTTTTCCGACTGGGATCGGCCAATACACACCTACGTATGGAGTCTGAGGAGGGAGGATAAACGCATCTCGTTTGACGGTGGGCACAGCCTTTGATCACTGATCTGAGGTGATCTATCTCTCTTGCCACACGGTCGCGGAAGTATTTATCCCTGTCCTGAAATCAACCCGCCATGACCGTCCTGGAGCGCGTTTCGGCGTTCATATTTGGCGAAGTGTTAGAGGGATCAAAGTCGTCTATTCCATCATAGTAGACGTAGCATTCACGTCCCAGGATAAGATAAAACGAAAACGTATTCAGATATGGCGTTTCAGTTACAGAAACAAGGCCATTAATAGAATCGAATCCACATGTATTCAGGGCTCTGCGTTCTAGAATCTGAAAAGGTATATACGAAAGGTATGAGGGAAGGTACTTAGCTCGGTCTCAGTCAAATTGAGTGAAACGCATAACGGAGACGCCGTAGATAAACAATAGGTAAACTTCTTTGCTTGTCCTGGCAGACTTTTTCGTGTCATGTCAATTAGTTATCGCCCAAGCAACTGGAAGCTACTCTAGAAATGCTGCAAATACGAGCTTACCGGTCTGTGAGTTTCCGAAGGCCTTCTGTGGAATTTGCGGATCCTGGGAGGCTTGTGCGACGTTTTTACCGATGAGTCTGGCGTCGGGGACAACGTCGGGACATGTGTCCAGGCTGGGAGGAGGAAAGAAGCGCCACGATAATGAGCGTGTGAATGACTGGCGATTGAATCTCGATCGCGTCATTCGCCAACGTGGTCGCCGGAAACAAACGCCCGAAAGTCCGGATCTCATGATCGAGGATATTTCAAGCGTGCCAAGCTCGTCGCTCGTCGAAGAACGTGGTTGCTTTTGAAATTTGCATCCGTGTTCACTTACTCACTCGTCGCCTTTTTGTTCCGTTTCGCGTAGATATCTACGTCCCCGCCTGCCCCCGCACTTTCTCTTTGACGCGCGCGCGAACGTGCCTGCGACTTCGGCCGTCGACGCCACTGCGCCCGACTTAATCACAGAGCTACGCGATCCCGCCAAGCCATGTAGCAATATATAGAACAGACCTCAGGGCTGCGAGTCGCGAAGCCTTTGCATGTGGTCAAACACGTCACCCGACCACAGAGTGCGCATATCGTGCGTTATGAGCAAAGTTATGGTCGTGAATTTTTCTTGGGCTTCCAGTCTAGAAATGTTCCTCTCCATTTGAACGAAAGGCTAATCCCCTCCCCTGGAAACTATCACAGGCCTGTCGGATCGCGACATCATATCATGAGATAAACGGGGCAAAGAACAATGCGGGGTTGACCGGGACCCAGCGCGGCAGCGCCTGCTTCAAAGAAGGTTGAATCTATGTAAATCCAACGACCAGTGCAAATGACTCGTGAGCTAGGTACGGGGCGTTACTCGTTTATAACGCCAATTTCAAGTAGATTAGATCGATTTTATATACGCGTAGGAAGAACGTCAAGGAATATCCTGGTGGGTGCGCATTCACTCACCCAAACTCTGAAAAAAAAAATGAAAACCTTCCGCCGACGCCGGTAGAACGTATGCGGTTAAAGGGTCGGAGTCTGAGATTGCTCTCGGAGGATATTTCTTCTGTAATTCGTAGCTTACACGCGCCGCAATGGGGATAATCATGCTCCAATAGGACAGGCACGGGTAGTAATCCATCTACGGCCTTTAATCTATACTTGCGCTCCTAACGCCCTCACCAAATGGTGATAATATATATTGGAGATACATATATAATCGCACCTTTCCGGCTAAGAGGCTCCCAACATCCAACGGCAAACGGCACTGGTTATTCCATTGCAGAAGCATTTTATTTCTTAGTTTGGCAGAGCGCTCATTTGTACCCACATGACAGCGAGTGAACTGTAATTGTACTTACTGAATTGGATGTCAAGACCCATCCGGGTGGGAGCGGGCATGCGAGCTATCTTGGCGCTATTTGACAATGCAGGGCACCCAAGAAGTTCAATTACACTGTCCAGGGCTACCTGGAGACAGAATCCTTCCAAGAATTTAAATGAGAACCCGGCGCAAGTTTTATAGGCGAATACCGAGGACTTAGACGCCGCTGTAGGGGTAGACCTTAACACTAACCGGTCAGTGAAGCACCAGTGTTTTGGAACTATATTTCGAATCCCTTCCTTTGGCGGTGGCAAGATCGTGGCAAGACGAGATAGTTGCATTGCGGGCGAGGCATGTTTATTATGCATAGGCAGCAACCAGAGGAAGAAAGACGAGGGTCGTTTACTACATCCATAGTGGGCGGAGATAAGGTCACGTAGAGGTATGTCATCATTTTCGACTCTTTGTCGTCCTTTCGACATACATAGGCAGGGTCGTAATCTATTCTACCTTTCTGCGGAAAAATGCCATCGCGCATAAGGAAATAAGGCTCCGAAGCAGTGCCAGTTCCCTGAACATGTGCGTCCCTTGACATGGAGTGACAAGGATAGAGGTGTGCAACGGTGTTCAAGTGGGACACATACGCCAAATCGGTATAGCTCAGCTAGCTTTGGGATAGAAAGTCAGGATCAGCTCCCAGTCCGAGTGGCTCTAGAGGGTGGGTAGATATCTCGACGCAAGCAGACAATTGTGGAGCCATATATATACGTGACCCTTCTGCGGCAGAGATAGCCAAAAAATGTTTGCCAGGGTCGGCTGGAAAAGTAGTAGAACCTTGAACGCCTTCTTTAGTAGGGGAGAAAATCGACAAGGAACCAGATCTGTTTGCAGGATTGGGAAGAAGGACACGATGAGCTCGGTCATTGCCGCTCTGTGCAGCCTGACCCCCGCAGTGGAAGCCTTTACCACTGGAACCTGGGCTCTTAGTTCACCTGTAACGTGAAGGCTCTCAAGACTGTCACCGAGGAACGGAGACTTTTAGTTAGTCCCACCTCTCTTAGGATTTGAAGATATAGTGTGGTCACGTACAGACCGGCCTAGTCCCGGGAGTCGGGAATATTTTACAAGCCACGGCACCGGCAGGTGTCTAGCCTTGGTAGGAATGCAAGCGCCAGAGCCAGAGCATCGAATGAGAAAAATCTCTCACTCTTGTCAATAGAATCGGCCGAGGCGGTCTGAAGCCTTGTGTTCGTCTGCGCGGGCAGGATAAGGAACCTGAGGCAGGTGACAGCTACCAAGTACAAGAAAAATTTTCTTCCTGGCCTAACCCCGTAATGTGAATATAGGGAACGTCCAATGTGGGGGCCGAGATCTTGTATTCTACTGGGATGTTCCAGTCCCTGAATTCTCGGAGCGTGAATGTTCGATGAGTGGGAGGCAAGAGCAAAGTATTCCTAGGAACTTGAGACTATTCCGATCTCTGTGAGCTGAGTAGATGTGGACTCTGGGGGATGGAGCGCGCAGGGCCTCCGAGTCAGTGTTTTAATGAGGAGTAGTGAGACTGATAGTCTACTCCCACGGTTTTCTTCAAACACCTCAACGTCGACGGGCACACCCAAACCTCATGTCTTTCGAGAATGCGTCGGTCACCAAAGGTATCTGTACGGAGAAAAAACTATGGTGTTTTTTCTAACATATCTATTACGCAGGGCTTATGGTCTCATATGGCATAACTTCAATTCTGGCTGGGATATTCGACGTGAAACACTACTTCCACCTCCAAGTAAGCATGCAAGTGGTCATGTTCCCTGAATAGAAGCTGAATCTTGGTTTAGCTTGTACCTCATTTGTCGCGTCATCACCAGGTACAGTCTATTGCGTTTCCTTGCTGGCGGATGTGACCAAGCCTGAGGCAGATCCCCCCAGTATTGGAGGCTGGCTCTCCACCATCTGGCCTTTTCCAGTTCGAGTGACCTCTTTATCGCGGAGCTCCTTCTATACAACGTTGGTGTACACGTAGAACGACGGTTTGGAAGCGTCAAGTTTGCTGTGAGTGCTCTACTTGCATTGGTCTACGCCACCTTTAATCAAATCTCCATGCGCAATTGTCAAGTCTTTCGCACTCGTCTCGACGATTATCGCGACAATATTGGAGCTGCTATCTTTGATACTTTTCAATCGCGTTGGACACAACCATATCACAATGGGCCCTTCACCGCTGATATTCAGCATGCTATACCAATATTCTCGGATTGTCCCGTCCACATATAGCTATCGGATCTTCGGCGTCCCTCTTACTAACAAAAGTATGTTTTATCTACTTGCCTTACAGGTCCGTAATGCAGATCCCCTGGAAATCCTCTGCAGACGCTAACCGCCCATTTAGACTGCAATCAGCCGTCTTCCCAGTTCAGGGGTGGTAGCCGTAATCGGTGTCCTCGTAGGACAGATGTACCGCTCCGATCTTGCAAACCTCAAAGCATATCGCATTTCCCCTATGATGGTAGACTTCGCCAAGCGATATCTTCTACCTTTGGTGGGGTCCTTGCGTCCCCCTCGCCGAACGAACCGAGCGCTTCCCGACTCTGATTCGCGCCCATCCTCGGCCCGGAACACCCTCTTTTCAAACGCACCACAGAACGACGAGGTTATCACTACTGCACGTCCCGCGCCCAGCGCAGCTGTACCAAGGCCTCGCCCTGAGGCTAATCCTATTAGCGCTGAAAGTGATGCGGCGTCAGGGTCTGTAATGAGAGAGTGGGTTAACGAGTTAACGGGAAGGACGGAAGCTCCTGGGATTCGGGTGCCACCTGAGACGGAGATTGCCCAATTAAGCAGCATGTTTCCCCACATTCAACGCGATGTCATTGTAGCGACACTACAGCGCAGGTGACCAGTTGAAACTTTATGATGCAACGTAGAACTTTCTCATTTGAAACGTTTAGCTCAACCATCCAAGCTGCCGTAGATATTTTACTTGTTCACACATGAATCTTACCCAGATGGGTGGTGACGGCAGGGTATTGATGTAAATGTTGAACAGATAGATATCATTATCAAGGGTTAGTGAAGGGTTTCGGTCTGCGACAGTATCAGTCAGACGTCAAGGGTTTCATTCGTCTTCCTCGAAACCCTCATCCTCCTGGCCTTCTTCATCATCACCGGTGAACGTTGTCAATGGCACGGCGTAAAGACGGATCACAGGCTGCAGAAAACGGCGAATATGCGTCAGTTGTTAAGCATAGAAAAAAAAGGCGTGTCCCTGGTCCCAAATGGGAGAGGCAGGAGCGGCAATAATCATACATACCTTGTTAGGGTCCTTGACGAGAACATATTTGCCCTCGGGCATCTTCATGCACATGTCAGTCACGGTGCGCACGATACCCCAGCCATTAGCTAAGGAAACATTGAGCTGAGCTGCGAAATCAGTCGGACGCATAGACGCGGTGCTGAGGATGACGTGACGGGTGTTGTCGCGGGGATTGGCGCGGGAAATGTATCTGCCATGCAAAATACGCGTTAGTGGTTTAATCACAACAAGGATCGACTCGTTGAACGTGTGTCGATAAAAGCAACGTGTCCGAGATGGTAAAATAAAACGCGTACCCGATCTTCATCAGCTCCGCACCTGCCAACACGCTCTGGACCGTCCACTTCGCGAGCTTGCAGCTATTGTTCTTCATCTCCGTAGCAACAACAGCTCCACGTTGGGAATCGAGCTTTGAACGCCAATCAGGAGCACCACCTGCACCTTGGGCACGGGGGTCGAACTCGTTCAGTGCGCGAATTGTGACGAGTCCCTGGCCTTCTCGTGGGTTTCCCTGTCCAGGGGAGTAAGCATCGACCTCGGTTCTGACGCAGATCTTAATGTCCTCGTCCTCTGTGATTCCGAGATCAAAGAGTCTGTAACGGTATCCGCATGATGCCAGAGGCTCTGTTTCCTCCGGACCGTAAAAAGGGTTGGGGTGGGCAAAGTCCACTGCTGGAGGGGGAGGGCTCTCAATCACAGACTGGAAACCGAAATTTTGGTTAATGTATGTAGCTTCCAGTGAGAGAGAGGTGGCTGAGTTGATGGATGGAACCTCAGGGATTGCAGCCTTTTCGCTTGGATTGTTGGGATTGGGAGGAGCGGGATCCTGAGGAGGATCGGCTGCGTTTTCGTTGACCGTGACCGTATCAAATGGACCGCCATCGCGCTTGTCGAAGAAGAGGCTATTGCCTTCGCGGACAATGACAATGTCCCAGGGGTAGACGGACCGAGGAGCGCACATCAGAACACTGAGAATGACATCAGTGGTGTACACTTTGGCAATGTTCTTCCCGGCGAACTAATTGAGATTTCAGTCACTATCAGAAAAGTCGAAGTTGACAGATGGTGAACCTCTTGGATTATAGGGTCGTCGGAGGTCGTGGTATTGTATTTGATGCGGTCTACCAATTGCAGTGGACGTTCTGTCTTCGTCGTGACACGGTCATAGGATTTTTCGTAAGCGAAGAGGCGACCATACGAGTCACTGTATATTATAAGTTAGGGCTATTTTAGGAAAAAGATGATACTTACATTTCCTCAGGTTCGTCAACTTCAAGACGCAGTTTGGCAAGTCTGTGAAACTCGATTTCTTCGAGCATCGACCATTGAGGCGAAATGACCACAGATGATTCGCGTGTGCGATTGTTCTAATCAAGTTTATTATTTAAAAAAATCAAGTTAGATTAGATGTAAGACGTACTTTTTCCCAATCCCTCCAGCCTTTTCTTCCACCACGCTGATTTTGATTACCTCGGCCAACGGGCCCTCCACGACCACCCCTAGCGCCACCTCTTGTGCCATATGTGGCACCACCTCTGGAGGTACCTCTTCCGCGAGTGAAAGCGCCTCCTCTACGGGGCGCGGCGGTTTTGTTATCGACAAGGGAGAAGGATGATTCGTCCTCTACATGGAAATAGGCAAATGCACTTGCAGTTCCGCTTCCAAAGGCCTGAGTACCGTCCCTTCTACGACCTCCTGGACCGCCTCCACGATTATTGGACGCTTGAGGGACGCCAGCAGCGGTTTGACGACCTTCAGAGGAGAGATCATTCCAATCTGCGAATCGGCCAAGTTTATCGGACTTAGAATAGGGAGCGTAGGGAATATCCTTGAACTTGAACTGATCGGGTGGTTGTGAAGACGATGGCCCCCATCCACCGTCGGGATTGTCGACGATAGGCGGCAGCGAGAATGAAGCCATTATCGTAGTGGAGATGCAAAAAATTTAGATCACCCTTCAAGCAGCGGGCGTGGGAATACCTCTTGTGTTCGCGCCACCGTCATGAAGTGAGTTGGCCGCTGTGCGTCGGTTGAAGTATACTAATCCTGCCCAGTGTAGTCAAGGAAATCAACAAAATAAACCAGCTAGAGCTCGACCTGGGAGTCAGTGGAGCCTCCTGGCATGACGAATACAAAGATTCAGCTTATATCTTCATTGGTGGTCTACACTTTGATCTCACCGAAGGAGATGTTATTACCATATTCTCCCAGTATGTATTTGCCAATAATTCCGGTCATTTTTACTTAAAAAGTCTAGATATGGGGAGGTCATGGATCTTAACATGCCTCGAGATAAAGAAACCGGCAAGACCAAGGGCTTTGGCTTTCTGATGTACGAGGACCAGCGGTCTACCATACTTGCCGTTGACAACCTCAATGGCGCCAAGGTCCTAGAGAAAACGCTTCGAGTCGATCACGTTAAGAACTACAAACAGCCCAAAGTGAAGGGTGAAGACGGGGAGTGGTTTGAACCTGAGGAACAGAGTCTCAACGCCAAGCCACAAATGTTAATGGGTGCGTTCTATACTTTTCCTCCTTTTTTCTTTACTAGAATGAGATATCAAATAGATGAGGATGCTGAATCCGACTCCTCCGCTTCCTCATCACCCCCAATCGATCCTGAGGATCCAATGGCTGAATATCTTCTCGCCGAAAGGAAGGAGAAGAAGTCGCTGAAGAAGCTCAAGAAATCTAAATCCAAGGGTAAGCATAAGGATGAAACCCCGGAGGAACGTCGGGCGCGTAAAGCACGGAAAAAAGAAAAACGCGAAAGGAAGAGCAAGGCCAAGTCGGATGGGGTGAAGGGAGTAGAGGATCTTCTCAGTAATCTTGGACGGCGTGTGGACGTCAGCGGCCGGCCTCGATCACCCTCCCCTCGAAGGCGATACCGCTCGCAGACGCGCAGTCGCTCACCTAGAGACGATAGAGATCACAAAAACTCAACGCGTGGTCATCCTCGCTCACGACCCCGTTCGCGCTCACCAGATGCACGGGATCTCAGTAGACGCCCCATTGTGCACGCGGATGAAGAGCGGCGGGGAGATCCTTCTACTCGCGAATCACGTTCGCGTGGTAGGGGTGCCAGGGACTATGATTGACTGCGCGTTTCGTCCATCTGACCCATCTTTTCATCGACATCGGCTTCATGAAATATACATGATAACATGTCGTCTAATCACCTATCCACTGCCCAGCAATGGATTGCATCAGACTTCTACCGTCCTTGATCGCCGAGGAGCGCGCGAGCCTAATCTAACCCTTGACACGAGTGTTGTGGGGAAATTGAATAGTACCACAGATCACTTAACGGCACGCGATTCGACGGCATTATGTTTTAGTTCGAAACATGTTGACAGTCACCTTTGAAATAGTGAAACAGAATACATCATCTGTCAATAGAGGTCGAAACGTAGATGTTGGTGAACTTCAAGCTTTACGAGAGCGTCGAGGTCGAATTACGTAGGCGTAGTTAACTTGCGGAATAATCTGTGACGCAGGCGTGGCGAAAAGATCTGAGATATCATATCAGGATCCGAAGCAAGCACCTTGGAAGTATGACATATGTCATTAGCCTCAGGTCTCTTAAGAGAGCAACGGATAAACACATTACTGGGGCGCTTCGAGTAGAACGCTCCACTAGCCAAGGGAAAGCAACGACCCACAAGTGTCTCGACAGTCGACTTCATCGCAAGGGGTAATCACTGAGAGGATTTCCAAAGATCTATTAGGCTGAGCCAGAGAAGTATTATCAGTACCTCAAACATACTTTGCGCATTAAAGGATGCTATACGGTGGAATTGGTCGCGATTCAAAGACTCAGCAGTGTTATTCTGACCGGGGGAAGGAGCATCTTGATATCATAATCCAGCCATATGTGCTAGCACGGAGGCTCCGCAAAATCAAGGTACGAACAGACCCCTTAGAGACGCGAGAAGGCTAAAGTATATTCGTTTCACCTTTGGCAGACCGTCAGACCGTCAGTGTGGCTTGTGTGTCAGATTCAATGAAGGAATAATTTGGTACTACCACTGGCAGAGAAGGCTCTCAATAAAGATAGAGGCAGAAGCAGCACGAAATGATAAGGATACCTCCAATTGTATAGATATCGTCGGATATTTGAGAGATCTCCACCAACCACTGAGTTATATTCATATACACCACAAACTAGGTCACCCAAGAGAGATATAGACATTTCCCAGTCAGAGCTACTCCCCGGCGGAGATTCTTCCATATTCAAGATATTCATATGCAAGATCCGAAACAGAAGAGAGGTTCTCGTTCAAGATTCAGAGCGGTCTTGCAGACACATTGAAAATGCCTTGACAAATCTTTGAGAACCCAGGACACCCATCTAACGTTTTACCTATCAGTAAACCCCGAGTTTCATGTTAGATCGTGATGTGTTAAGAGAGTTTCAATATTTCCTAGGTTGTAGTGACATCTTGTGCAGTGTGTTGAGATCAGTAAACGGATTTGAGCTTCCAGAATCCGAACGGCGACGCGCCATCTTCACGTGAGACGAAAAATGAGGTCACGCGTCATACAATTTTTGGAAACAGCAGTGAACAAGCTTCAGCAGTGAGAAGCTCTATTAACCCGATGGCGAAAGGATCCCAGCTTTCGCAGTTAAAATCAGCATTGTCTCACGCTGGAATAACCGGAAAACCACAACAGGGCAAAAAGCGTAAACGCACCGGATCTGTGGACAAGGATAAAGAGAAGCGGACTGCGAAGCTCGACGAAATACACAAGAAGCTTAACCCATTCGATACCAAGGTCACAAAACTCAAACACGATGTTGGGGGAAGGAAAATTAAAGGCGTTGTAGGGAGGCCCGCGCAGAGCAAGCAGGCTGGGATCGAACAGGTATGTGTTTCATCGGACGTCCTTTAAGATCTAATTGAAAGTACTGCTTAGCGCAAAAAAACTCTATTGGAAGAGTTTAACGAAAAGGATCGTGCTGGAGGCATTGTGGATCGACGATTCGGTGAAAATGATCCCACTATGAGCTTGGAGGAACGTATGCTCGAGCGTTTCACGAAGGAGCGGCAGCGCGCATCAAAGGGAATGTCATTTAACCTCGAGGATGAGGACGAGCTCACGCACTATGGTCAAAGCCTGTCTAAGCTTGACGATTTCGATAACGTCGGGCTTGGTCTGGACGACGACGATGAAGATAAAGGTACGTACACACTTCCCCTATGTTCATTTGAATCTTACTCTCATACAGGGCAGTTGGACAGAGACATCGTCCGGCGTACCCACTTTGGTGGGTTTGATGACGATGAACAGGAAGACGAGGATAACGAAGAGGTCAGTTATCATACCTTTGCTTAAATACATGTTCTAACAATTATTATGGCCGTGATAGCCCGCGAGGAAAAAGAGTAAGGCAGAAGTCATGGCAGAGGTCATGGCAAAAAGCAAAGAGCACAAGGTTTGTGTCTACTTTCCCAAACGCCTACTTTTGATACTTTAACGGCATGTTTCTAGCTTCGCAGACAGATGGAGCGAGAGCAGGAGGAAAATGTCCGACATGAGCTCGACCAGGATTTCGATGCACTGCGGGAGCTTATCTTTGCACCTGATCCATCATCCACTGGGAGTAACTCCATTCCCCTTGGAGGCTCGCGACCTGAGGGGACGTTTCAGCCAGCTGTGCTCACGCTACCCGCAGTACAGGAAGATTACGATCAACACGTCCGTGAGCTCGCCTTTGACAAGCGAGCCAAACCGAAAGACAGGACAAAAACTGAGGAGGAACTTGCGCTTGAGGAAAAAGAGGCCTTGGAGAAGGCAGAACGGCGACGGCGGAAGCGCATGCTGGGTCTCGAGGATAGTGACAGCGAGGGTGAGGGAAAGTCTCATGCAAAACGGAAGCGTGGAGGGGACGACCTGGAAGATGATTTCGTTGATGAGGAATGGGCTGGTTTAGGTGCTGGATTAGGTGGGACAACGGAGGACAACCATGAGATTGAGGAAGATCGAGAAGACGAGAGCGGAGAGGATGGCAGTGATGAAGGGTCAGGAAATGAAGAGGACGAGGAGGATTCAGAAAACGAAGCGGAAGAGGGAGAGCATGAGGATCTCATCCGGATCAAAAACGCAGGACATCCAAAGTCAGGAAAAGGAAAAGGGAAGGAGCTTCCCTTCACGTTCCCCTGTCCTGAAACCCATGAAGAGTTCTTGAAGATTGTGGACGACATTGACGATATTGATGTTCCGACGGTGATCAAGCGAATTCGCGCATTGTACCATACAAGTCTTGGTCCTGATAATAAATTCAAACTTCAGGTAAATTCCGTTTTCTTTCTAAATCTACACGTTTACTGAAACATCACAGACTCTGACGACGGTTCTCATAGACCATGTTCTCTATGTCACTTCCCCTCCTGAACCCCATTTCAACCTTGTGTCCTCCCTCCTCCCCCACATTAACGCGCTCATGCAAGCATACCCCGTCGAGGCTGCGGAATACTTTGTTGAAAAGATTTCCATAATGCACAAAAACCTCAAGCGTGGTCTTTCTCGTGGTGCCTCGGACCCGTCAGCTAAAACGTGGCCCGGGCTTTCAGAGCTTTCGCTTTTGAGAATAATAGGTTCAACATGGTCGACGAGCGATCTCAATCATGCTGTCATCTCGCCGGCGCGGGTACTGATGGGTGCCTACCTTGGTTTGGGTCGGGTGAGATCGTTGGTTGACATTACGAGTGGTCTGTTCCTTTGCACTCTATTCCTTCAATTTGAAGAACTATCGAAACGCCTTGTCCCGGAAGCCGTCAACTTTGTTGCGAACGTTGTCTTACACCTTGCCCCACACCAGTACAAGACGATCGAGTCTCTCCCAGGCTACTTTCCCTCGCCCGACTTTCAATCAGAGCATTGTCGACCGTTATCACTCAGGAAGGGAAACAAGGATGCACCGCGAAAGGCTAACCTCGTGGAATTACTCATCAATAACAAACCAACGGAACAGGCAAAGAGCGACCTGTTATCTCTTGCATTCAATATCTTGGGTCAGTTCGCGGACATGTACAAGAGCCTTGAAGGATTTATTGAACTCTACGTACCTGTGCTGGATATTCTCAAACATATTGACGCGGCGGACATGGCCAACGGTCTCCAGGTCGGTATATTATATTTTACGATTTACGGCCATCGAGAGCTGACCGGCTCCTACCAGACACAGTTGGTGACTTGCGTCAATACCCTTGTGAGACTTCTCAAGTTCTCACATCAAGCGCGCCAACCACTTCGCTTACAAGCTCACAAACCCATTCCTATTCCAACGTACATTCCGAAATTCGAGTCCACCAGCTCGAACTACCTACGCCGACAAGATCCCGACCATGAGCGTAACGAGGCATCAAAATTGCGCAACCAGTACAAGCAGGAGCGTAAGGGCGCGATCCGCGAGCTCCGCAAGGATGCGAAGTTTTTGGCTGGTGTAGAGCAACAGAAACAAAAAGAGAAAGACCGCGCTTACAACGAACGTATGAAGCGTGTGTTTGGGTCTATAGAAGGTGAAAGAGCAGAGGAGAAGGCGATGGAAAGGGAAAAATCCAAGGAGAAGAGACGGGCGGGTCGAAAATAGTCCGACATCCACAAATACATTTACCTAATTGATGTCATATCTCACCGCAGTTCCACCTGTCATGTCATCGAGTACCTGAGCAACGCGCCCGCCCCTTAAACCCACCCCTCTTGTACTCTTACACTCACGGCTCTCTCTCCAATGAAAGATGAGCTGCTAATGTTGAACCAACGTGGGGGTCATGGTTATGCAAAGTGAATGCATTCGCTCCTGGCAATTTTATAGTTTTCTCATCATCGCACAGGAGACGTTTAGAGTCGCGGGCCGCCAACTGTGAACCAGCTAGTCCAGCAGGCAACGTAACAGACCGCCTCAATACCCTTCTTCAGAACTCTGGTGCTGGATACATCCTGAGCCTTTGTCCAAACCAGGTTTATCTCCTCCAGCAACCTCTCGCATTTGCAGCACCGGAGCAGGAGATAAGTACCCTAGGCTATCCAACTGGGGAACAGCGAGCCATTCTCGTTGTCGATGGTCCTGTTAACGGCGACCAAGGCCACACTACTGCTGTGGTCGGCACATGTTTAAATTGCGATGGTGTAAAACTTCGACATGTACAAGTGAGAAGCAATCTTTTTTCTGCCACTCTATCTCCTTATTTCCTTCCCACCAGATTAACGGCAGTAGGAATGGTGCACCGGCCATCGATGGGGGCGCCAACATCGAAATGGGGGGCGAAAACTCTAACCAACTTGTAGAATTTGTCAAGTCCTATGACCCGAGAAGCTGGTCGTGTCTCCACATTTCTGAAGGAAGCCTCAACTGTAATAACACGATAGTCCAAAACAATGACATTGGACCGTGTGGATCGGATGTATTCCAACAATGGGCGGACGGGATTAGCATGAGCTGTCTCAACAGTGTTGTAAGGAATAATATGGTGTACGATGCAACTGACGGCGGCATCGTGGTATTTGGATCGCCGGGTACACATGTTTACAATAACATAATCTGGGTGGTGAATGTATGTTACCGAATTGTCTACTGTGGCTCTTCCTGATGACCTCATTTTAGCAAACTATGCTCGGAGGCATTAATATGGTCGATTATGAGCCTTTCGACGGCAACTTCGCCGGGACGGTCGTCACCAACAATACAATTCTGGGGGGATTTGCAACCGGCCCCCAAGACGCAGGTGACACTAAAGGAACTAACCTTGAAGATGCCATTATCAAGTGAGATTATCTGCCATTGCTTGAGGTAAATTAGCTGACTGTCCTGAACCAGAATCGGCATTGCCATTGGACCACGAACATGGTTTGGTGACAAGTTTGGCAACAACGTCAGTACCTCTGGGACCGTCACAGATAACCAATTTTCCGGCGCCTTTAGTTATTCTATCGCTATTACCTCCGCGCAGAATTTCACAGTGCAAAACAACATACTATTGGGGAATACGTCGTACATTGGAGCCCGGGGACCGAACTGTAGTGACACGGAATCCGTACCTGACCCAGCTCCGTTTATTGTGGACCTGAATACCACGGAAAACTCTTCTATCCAACCGGACTTTCAGGCGATCGCGGATGGTGACAGCTTGACCTGTGTTTTGCCCCCGAATGGTGGTGACTATTGGCCAATCGGCTCAGATCCATCAGTCTCTACCCGACCTGGAGCAAAGAAATCTTCGGCGGGATCCAAAGCAGGGATTGCTATCGGTGTCATTATCGGTGTACTCGCAGTTGCAGCCGCAGCGTGGTTCATCCGGAAGTGGGCGATGGCTCGTGCCAATTCAAAGCGCCACTTTAATGCTGCGAAAAACCCGAACATTGCAAAATACTAGACGACATGGAACAAAATATATACCACTTCTACAATCTTTGCCCAAGAACTATTTCATATAAGTAACATCTTTCGGACACGATACGTTCCTAGAATCATAATTACTGATACTACACCTGGGACTCTCTTGTGCTGTTCGCCTGTTAGTGCTATCCTCCTCCCTCTCTAAATCATGATTAAGAGTTATTCTCGCACCTCGTTCGTTTTACGTTTTTTCAACCTGCAATCGAACAAAGAATTTAGGCTACTTTTTTACACAATGCAAGGTGCTTTGAAGGGTCATGTGACCGTCAGGGTTAAGAAACATCACTTGTGTCCACTGTGCCACACCCGCATACTTGTTGTCTCTTGAATTTCGTCCTTCACCAAAAGGACATCAACCTTCATCGCGCATCCTTCTCATCCTTCTGTCCATACCTATAACTCCAACCGAGGAAAATGGCGAGTCAACAAGGGTGAGCATCTGGTCTTCCTCCGAGATGTTGTTCGTGAACAAAATCTTTTTCAAGTTTTTATGGAGTTACCCCACCCATCTCTACAAGTGAATCAAGTGAAAGAGAGAAGGAGGTCACAGCCTCCCTCATGGAGGAGCTGAGGAGACAGAAAACCTTTGAATCCGAGGAGGAATCACGAATGAGGTGAGCTGCCATCCTCTCTGGTTATCAATCCTGGGCTGCAGGCCATCCTCGACCGCCATTAGGATGTGGGCAAGGCCCCCCTGGACACGCCTTCTGAGGCTATCAACCCACTTCTTTGCAACATGACCTACTTGCGTGGTATTAGGCCTATGATCTTGTTCCGGGTACAGGGAAGGGCCTGCTTTCCATCACGAAGGACTCTGCTGCCCGTTGATTATTTTAACACATTCTTAACTCTTTAATTCATAGGGAAATAGTGTTGGGTCGTGTCGCCTCTCTCGTGAAAAAATTTGTCCGAACTGTGTCGTTGTCGCGTGGACTCTCTGAGGCTGCCGCGAACGCGGCGGGTGGCAAAATCTTTACTTTTGGTTCCTATAGGCTAGGCGTGCACGGACCTGGTTCCGATATCGATACGCTGTGCGTTGTGCCAAAACATGTATCACGAGAAGACTTCTTCGATGTTTTTGAGCCGATGCTGAGAGAGGCTGAGGGAGTGACAGAGGTTTCAGTGCGTCTATTGAACATAAATGCTCTGAGATCGCCCAGTAACGAAGTCCTAGGGAGTGCCAGAGGCATATGTGCCAATCATCAAGACGAAGATCTCCGGCATTCCAATTGACTTCCTTATGGCGCGTCTAGCCCTCTCTTCAATACCAGATGATCTGACTCTCAAGGATGACAACCTTCTTCGAAATCTGGACGAGAGATGTATACGGAGTCTCAATGGTTAGTTGGGCACTTTCTAAACATGAATCCTTATGAACCTGTTGGTTAGGATCCCGTGTTACTGATGAGATGCTGCGACTTGTCCCTAATGTCCAAGTGTTCCGTGATTCACTACGTTGTATCAGGTTATGGGCAACAAGTTAGTGATTATGCGCTCAAGTTAGAATATTCATCAACTTTTTTCCAGGGAAGGCCATTTACTCCAATGTCAACGGATTCCTCGGTGGTGTGGCATGGGGCATGCTTGTTGCGCGGATATGCCAGCTTTACCCTAATGCAATAGCAGGCGCAGTTGTCAGCCGTTTCTTTATCATCATGTATCAATGGTAACACTTTCCCGTCAAATTTGTATATCTCCTCTTATAGCCTTACACGTCTTTCTTAGGTCATGGCCCCAACCTGTATTATTGAAGCAAATCGAGGAGGGCCCGCTCCAGGTCCGGGTATGGAACCCCAAGCTTTATCCAGGAGACAGATCACATAGAATGCCTATCATTACCCCTGCGTATCCTGCCATGTGCTCGACGCACAATGTTACCGCATCTACCCAGATGATAATGACGGAGGAATTCAAGAAAGGTTCGCCGTAGAAATTGATGTTTTCTGCTCTCAATTGACCACTCTCCAGGAGCCGATATCGTCGACAAAGTCATCATTGGAACAGCTGATTGGTCTGAACTATTTGAAAAACATGATTTCTTTCTCAAATACCGGTATTACCTTCAAGTCATTGCATCTACAGGCGATCCAGAACTACAGATCAAATGGTGTGTAACTGGACCCTATTCGGCTTTATGCTAAGGCTAATATTGAGCTCTAAGGGCTGGTACTGTCG
The DNA here is from genome assembly GCA_018282025.1 of Sphagnurus paluster. NCBI lineage: Eukaryota > Fungi > Basidiomycota > Agaricomycetes > Agaricales > Lyophyllaceae > Sphagnurus > Sphagnurus paluster. The sequence continues at coordinate 34,459 of JABCKI010000015.1, read as the reverse complement.
AATCAAGAATACGGCAACTGGTGATGAAGCTTGAGTATGTTGACTCTCTGACGTTGGCCCATCCTTTCACAAAGGGCTTCGAACAAGTCTCATACTGCCTTTCGGAGCAAGAAGTTCAAGCTGTGGCTCAAGGTGACATCTCAGACGCTATTGCAAACCGGAAAAAGGAAGATGTCGAAGGCAAGGAAGGTGCTAGTCCAGTGTATTCAACAACCTTTTACATTGGACTCGCAATCGAACCAAAGCAACGTGAATCAAAACCTCGGTATTTCAACTATCTTGAATCAAGCTAACGTTTTTTTTATACTTCAAAGCTGGGGCTGTTGGCCCTCGGAGACTTGATATATCTTACCCGACCACTGAGTTCACCAAAATGGTCAAACTTTGGGAACTTTTTAATGAATCGAAAATGGGTATCGTTGTGCGGCACATTAAGAGGTTTGTCGCTTTTGTCCATCCATTTACCCCGATAACATTTTTTTAGTTCCGGTTTGCCCGACTATGTCTTCGACGTTGGTGAACGGCCGGCGAAGCTCGTGCAGAAACGCAGCAAGGTGTGTAACAGTGACCGTCGCAATCGAAGTACCCTGATCGTAGATTGTCGCTTCACGATGCAAGGGCCCCGGCAAGTCTGGAGACACCTCACCACACAAGCCGACGAAGAAACAACGGTCGGTCCACCATCAACTTCAGATGCTCACAAAATCCTTTCCTAACTCTAGGGCGTCCACTAGGTCATCCAACACAACGCCGGAAGTTCCTTTGAAGACTACGACCACTACGAACAGCTCAGCCTCAACACCGGTATCTCTCCCACCACTAGCCGAAAATCCAGGGTTGTATGCCTTAAAAGAACATTTGAAATTGCCTCCTCAACTCCCCTTTGGCGAAAACGTCGCTGTGGCCACTGGACCCCTGGGGGCTTCATAGGATCCGGATATACAGCTGACTTTTGGCCTGCATAATTCAAAACTTGACTCTTAGGGATCAAGCCTACAAAGCCTATGATTCTAATTCTGCCGTGGCCATTGGTTATTTATCGGTTGATTTTACAGGAAACTTGGTAAACGCACAATAGGGACAAGAGCAGTGCAAGGCCTGACTCAACGAGCAGTCCAAGGATGATATGTACCGTTCCTCGTCTTGCCCTCCCATTCACATATCTTTCTAACCAGTCACCGCATCCACATACTCCTTGTACTCCTCGAGAACCCAAGTGTATTTTATTAGACTATGCTATAAATATTTCTGGAGTTCGGTGTATAAAGGCTCAGCGCTCAGCTCAGGTTTACAGTGCGCGACTTGTCCAGGACCAGTGCATGTGCAAGGGACGTCACATGCCCCACGTTAGTTCTTATCATCTTGGTCCATAGCTTTGTTCTCCACTGGCCACGAGGGGATTTCAACAAAAGACGAGGACTTTTGTTCCAATCATCCTTGACGCTATCTTCAAGTGCAAATTCATTTCTCTCCAGCGACTACCACGAGCACTGCAGGTTAACTATGGCACCAAGTCTACGCTCCTCAGCCCCGAATACACCAAGTGGGAAATCTACTCCTGCCGCCAGCGACTCACCAAGTGTAACCCCTCGCAAAACCCACGTATGCACCAAATGCAAACGGCCAAGAGCAGGCCACCCTCGTTCCGGATGTCCCTACGTTGATTTACCCACCGATTCCGCTCCCTCTCCCACTAGATCCCCTGCGAAAACAACTGTCAGGAAAACTGCAGCTCCCACATCCACAGGAAAGTCCATTGAAGAAGCTCTGGGGTCGATGCAGCTGGTCTCCGGGACCCCAGATCACGAGCAGGGGAACAAGCACGAGGACACCAAAGCTGCCATTCGCAACCGCCGTCGATCTTCGCAGGCCCCAGCACTAGCCACAGCGCAGACACTCCAGTCTCTCGACTCAGAGTCACAGGAAATAGTGGAGCGCCTCCTGCAACCCGGCATGTTCGATGATGACGAAGAAGACGGTAGCTCGTCCGATACCAAGATCGCAGCGAGAGTCGTGCAGTGGCAGCAGACGATAGTCGCGTCGCCCGTGAAGCCGAACCCCAAGAGAACCAAGATGCCATGCTCCCTTAGCACCCCGTCTCCACAAAGCAGCCAGGAAACTGTTCCAGCCGATGAACTAGATGTACCACCTGCACCTGCTGACGATGACGACAATGACGCGGCATCTCCTCCGACTCCCAGTGTACGGCGGCCCCAACCCCTAGTCAGGTCCATGAGCGTTCAGCAACGTGAAACCTTCCTCTCGAGCCTAACCTCCTCCTCTGATGCGACTGTGTACGTCGTGCCCCGCAACGATATCCACAATATCCATGCTGAAGCAATCAAGCTTGGATTCCACGCGCGTATTGCTCTCGGGAAAGACACTAGTGACCCCCAGGGCCTGGTGGTGCTCGGGCGTGACGAGGCTGCTGTCAAGCGGCTGTATTCACAAGTAGAGATCGAGCGCAAGAAATCCAGCCATTTTCGTGCGGCTGCTGGTGGGGCAGTGGTTGGTGCCGTCGGGGCGTTTGCAGGGTTGGCGTTCACCTGAACTTGATATTACGACTGACTGCCTTGATTACTGTATCACTTCCGCTCTGTCGACCACCTCTCGATGTACTTATATTGCGTCTGACACTCCTTTTCTTTACCAATACACCAGCGACATGCCTGATTACGAATTAACATCATGTACATTGACTTTAAGATCATCGTTGAGTATTAAATGACAGCTTTATGAAGTCTATTGAAGAAGTTCCTCCAGCATCACTCTTACAGCCTGAGCATCCGCCCTTCCACGACTGTCCTTCATCACGCGCCCAACAATCTTATTGAGCACATTCTTGTTTCCCTTCGTAAACGCCTCCACTTCAGCAGGCAACGCGACAGTAGCCTCTCGGCAGAGTTCCCTGAGTGCATCAGATTGTGATGAGGAGTCGTCAGACGTAGTGCTAGGGGAGGAAGACGCGAAGGCATTGAGTTGCAGCTCAGCTGCAATCTCCTTCGTAGACTTTGCTGATGGATGTCCAAGCATGTGCCGCAGAAGCATCTTTCCCGATGTCCCTAGAAGGAGAGTATCTGCAAGTGTTTACCCCCAGAAAGTTGATCAGCACACACCTGTGATGATCTTGTCTTGGACCATGTCTATTAATTCACCCAACTGCTCAACAGAGAGATGGTTGTCTTTGAACGTTTCCTTGCGCGCGGTTAATTGTCCGAGCAGTTCGTGTGTCATCCTAGAAATAACCAGATCTTAAAGTTTAGGACATGAACCTATCACAGAAAGCTAGCCCATACCAGTTCACCACGACCTTGGGATCACGCCTCGTACTTCCTGTTCCTGCACACAACCGATCAAAGTAGGCAACAGCACCAGCCTCGGCACTCCTGCTTTCACCGTCATACCATACCTCTCGTCCGCTATCGACGTTCAATAGCACTTCGACATCCCGCTCCGAAAGCCCGTAGTCACTCTGCAGTCGTTTTCGGGTGTCCCATGGGAGTTCGGGGAGAGCATCGCGGACGGCCTGGATGCGCGCCTATATGAAAATATGTTAGCCTAGAGATAGTGACAACAGAGAAGGGTGGACAAACCTGGGTGAGAACCAACACACCGAGGTTCGGGTCAGGCATGTATCGGTAGTCTGGGGCGTCCTCCTTCGAGCGGAGCTTGTAAGTTTCAAACCGATGCTCGTCGAACCCGCGTGTCTCTTGCGGAACTGTAGCGGTATCCGGGTCCGGCGCGGACTCTAAGATTGCGCGTTGGCGACTTACTTCGTGGACTACGGGAGGGAAGGGATATTCAACAGAAGTAAACAAGGGTGTTGGTGAATTACGCACCAATAGCAGCCATCATATGTCGGACACTGTTGAGGTTCTTGATCTCGCAGCGAGTGCCTGGGGGGCGCCCAACGCGGTTCACTGACACATTGACGTCGCAGCGCAGAGATCCCTGGGTTTACATAAGTTTTGAGAAAAGCGACGCGTCAGAATAGCGGAGCCTACCTGTTCCATGTTCCCGTCGCTGGCACCTACAGCGCGCAAAACAGCCTGGAGTGCGCGTACATATGCACCAGCTTCTTCCGGAGAACTAAATTATTTCGATGTGAATGAAGATGAAATGCTGCGCAAAGTAACCCACCGAAGATCAGGCTCTGACACAATTTCCATAAGACCCGTTCCCGCTCTATTAAGGTCTATGTGGGATGTTCGAGTTCGTGGGTTAAAAGTGGATTTTGCTGTGTCCTTTTTACAAGGATGAGATTGGATAACTACGATAGATTCCTGCACCGACCTGTTCGAGTTGAATTTGCTTGATTCGTACTTCTAACGAAGGGAAATTGGGAAGTGTAATGGCCAGTTTACCTCCCAATGCAATAGGTGCTAATGTGATTGTGAGATGGGTGAACGATGATCGATATACAAACTGACCGTACTGCTGGGTGATTTGGTAGCCCGCTGGAAGGTCCGAGTAGAAGTAGTGCTTCCTGTCGAAGGAGGAACGGGTCTGAATATTGCATTCAAGAGCCATGGCAGCGCGTAACCCCAAGTCCACACATTTTTGGTTCAAAATCTACTTCACGATGAGTCGTGTGCCTCTGGTCCAATACACAGAGACTCACGGGTAATGTTCCAGGAAAGGCGGCGTCGAATAGGGAAACATGAGTGTTGGGTATTTCTCCTGGGTCAGACGTGAGAGATTCTGGTACCTGGATGAGATTATGTTCAGCTTATTGACCAAGACACACCTGAGAAGAGCTTCTGACGCGATTTTATTTGAGCATGGGTCTCTATGCCGATGATGACCTGCCAACCTGGCCAGCGCTTGTCCTCGACGTGTGTGCGGACATCATGAAAACAACGAAGGTGCTGCAGCGATCTTGCTCGGCATGGGCGAAGATAGCTCAGCATGAAACGGTCGCGGAACTTGTTCTGTGTTCTCAAATGTGGCGTGATGTAACCGCCGAGGTCCGAGACCCGGTGTGATTAGCACGTGGGGAAGAATTTGACTTGACGGCGACGGCACTACACGAGACAACGCCCACCCTGGCCAAGACCCCTCCTCGTCGTCGCAGGCCACGATGACCAACCTCTTCTTTAACCCTTGGCCGCTTGCAATACTTCTATTACAATTCATTTTTCCTCGTGTACTCGCCGACCCTGCTGTGGCTCAGTTTACAGACTGTTTCGGCGATAATAGTGACCTTTCACTGAAGCTGAATATATCCACCATTTACGCTCAGGTCTTTCAGCATACCGACCTCGGAACATATCTTAACCTCACTGTACTTGGCACCAGCCCCCAGGAAATCCAGGGGTTCACCAATACAAGTACCAGTCTTGGTGCGCAGTATGTGTTTTCGGCATGTTTAACCCGCTAATCGAAACACTTGCGACAGCCACACTCTTCACATCGACGACAGTACTTACTTTGGATGTATGGACCAATAGCTCATATCTGTGCTCAACGCTCCGGCCACCTTCCCCACTACCCGACATCGAAAACTCCACAACTTACTGTCCAATCCCTGCTGGTGACTTCGCGTTCACATCGACCATACCCTGGGGCAACAATAGGGCGCTCACCACCCTGACCACTCGACTAAGAGCCGTAGACCCATCGATCAAGGAGCTTCTATGCATAGACGTATCGACCACACCGCTTCGTCCCGTGCCAGATTCGCCGTATGGCAGTGCGAACGTCATTTTTTGGGCGACAGTTGCGCTCACCGCAGCCTATTGGGCTATGGTTGGTTTGGCACGCATTGTCTCTGCATGGGGGCGAGGGATTACACGACATGAAGGGATATGGTCTAGGGCACAAAGTGCAGGCTTTATCATTGCGAGTGCAATCAGTGGGGAGAGACTTGCTGCGTCACCAGCGTTGATGCGATTCTGTACGTGGACTGGAAACTAATCGAGTGTCAACTTTTCTGACGCAAATCAGGTACACCATCTATGCGAGACGTCATGTTCCACACACAATGGTGTGCAGCCTTGGCGATGGTGGCCGTACAATGGCCGCCATTTGTTTGTGAGTTTTCATAACCAATTTACGTCACCCATAACATTAGTTTTAACATTTGCATAGACCCTATCTTGGTGCAGACTGCATGGTCGACACTCTCATACAGTGAGCCCCATGTGTCCCTAAATTCTACCATTAACTTAGACTTTTCTAGATGTCACGCTCATCCCATCATCTACTTCCCACCGTTGGAACCCACTTTCCACACCTCCGTATAACCCACCATCTAATTTTGCGGATCAGCTGTCTAACAACCAATCTCCATTGTTCGTCGACGCCACTATGCCGAATACGCTTTTTACACTCCCGGACGATGCCACTGATGGCATGGCATCGTTTGCCTACACCATTGGCCTTCGGCCGCATGATCTTTTCCCAGTGTGCCTTATTCTCTTCCTGGGTATCCTCAGTGCTGCGATAGTTGTCGCCGTCCTTGTATGGTTCATCGACTGGGTTGCAACTTATATCTCAGGTGCCTTTGGTGGCTCAGGAAACCCGGGACCTGCTGGTGTAGGAAGGATGACGGGAACGCGAAGTGCAGGTTTTGCAAATATCAAGGAAACGCCAGATCCTTTGGCCATGACAGACGAGAGAAAATCGTTAAACGGGCAGAACACCGCTGGCAGCCTGTTTCGGCCAACTTCGCGTTTCGGTCTGCCTCTCTCTGCGGGAGCAGCAAGTGTCACTGAGAGGGGCATCAACTCACACAGGTCATGGTGGAAATTCCACTCCAAGATTGGATCTTTTCACCGTAGTGTGTTACACGGCAACCTCGTTCGGATACTCATGCTGTTCCATCTCCCAGTGACAATATTCTCCGTTTACCAAATGACGATGCCGGGGGATCGTGTATCGATGTTTTCGAAAGCTCTCGCGGGATTATCCTTCACTCTATTCTCGATACTCATCCCGGCTCACCTCGTAATACGTGTCACATTCACGACAACGAACAAGTTATACGACGAGACAAGAACGTTACTCTCGCTTGGTCCGCTCTATAACCATTACCGCCATGGTTCCCAGCTATTTGCTAGCCTTCTCTTTGCTACCAATTTGGCATTTGGTATCACTATTGGTGCTGGGCAGAAGAGCGGCACTGCTCAGGCCATTATTATTTTGGTCATCGAAATTGTTTCTGCTCTGGTCACTAGTATATGGCTGCCGTGGGGAACTGGGGCGAGCATGGGCTTAATTAGCTTCCTATTCTGTGTCGCTAGGATCGTGGTGGCCGTTTTATTACTCATATTGAGTCCAACAGTAAGCCCTAATTTTTCTGTCTTGTGTTCAAGAATTTAAGTCACGAATGTTCAATTAGGTTTCCGTTGGTCCTGGAGCTGGTGGCTGGGTCGCGTACGGGATTTTGATTATCCTTGCACTCGTTTTCCTTGCCCTACTCCTCATGCTTGTTGTCAAGATTATCGAAGCCCTTGTGCGCATTATCGGCGGAATCGGATTCGATCGCAGCAGACATGTTGTCGACAGCGGCTTGCTTGGAGCCTGTGGACTACTTGGATGCTGTGGTCCCCGAAAGAAACGTTCCAAACGAGGGCCGCGCCACGGGAACCACCCATACAAAGTGACACCTCTCCCGCAGCGCCCTGAACACCGTGACTCAGACGTCTCGTCTTACATCCCGCCGGTGTTCCCACCCAACGGAGTTTCGACGCCACCCCGTTTCAAGGGGAGTGAATCGAGAAAAGGTTCGACACACTCAGGTCCCCCACCATCCGTACTGCGCCCAGAGCATGCGATGCGCCCATACAGGGAGGACAGTGAGGACGAAGGATATATTATGAATGCATGGCAGCCTAAACCAGCATATGCCTCTGTGATAACCGAGAGCCCACTGGCCAACACGCCGAAATCAAATATCCAGCAACTACCGAAGTCGTCCCAGTCGACAGTGAATGTAGTACAATCTGGATTCTCCCGCGTTGGGGGTGGCAGAGCACACATCGACTCACCTTACGCCATCGCCTCAGGCTCCACGCATACCTTCCCATCTATTGGACAACGCAGTATGCCCCACGCTATGTTTGATGAGGATGATTCACCACCGCCTTCACTATCAAATGTTGATCACCGACATCCCGATTTAGCCTCCTTACCACCTGGGGCGATGCAGCCTTCGCATATCCGCACCAAGTCACAGACCGCGATCGTTGAAGACGCAGGTATACTTTCCGCGCTCCAAGGCCTCGGCGGTTCGGGTTCGAGGAGCCAAGTACCACCTCTACGTGAAATGGGTAGCAACGGGCTGCTACGGCCACCCGTCATGTCCACACCTCCAACACACTTTGACGACGCAGATTCGGAGGAAATGACACCCAGGAAGAAGCGTTGGTTCCATCTCAGCCGAAACCGTCCTAGCAGCGAAAGCACGCTTGCACCTGCACCAGCCCCTTCGGCATTCCCAGTGGACGAAGAATTGGGTGGCCTGGGGGATACTCCCCAGCCTACGCGTTCATTTGTTGTAATTCGAAAGCCACAGCCGGGCTCAGGAGGCTCGAGATCGGCGAACGCGACCTCATAGACCCTGATTACAGACATTTTTATTATTACAGCTTTTGCATATTATGCTTTTTTGCATTCAACGACACTGTCTTCGCTTTGACTTTGATACCTGGCTGTTCAAAGTTTCCTTACCCGCTTACACATGATTGGGACATTTCACTCGCATATTTAGCTGTATATTAGCAACCCCTTATACAAATGTTCTGTACGCCCGCAATACCCAGTACTGACTTTGCATCTATCCTGATGTACAACAAAATCCTCCAAAGATCTCTACTACTTCTACTTATCACGCGTCAAGATCGTCTTCGTCCTCATCATCAACATCTCCCGTCAAAGAGCCACCGATCCAAAAGACACGCCAATCTTCGTGGCCTTTCCGGCACCATGCATATACACCCTCCTCCTTCTTCATCTTCTCCAATATATCCTCCGACTCCATACTCGTGAATGAAGTAGCGGACATATTACTAGATGCGGAGTATGAGCGATTGAGTTGCCGCCGGTGGAAGAGGTGATGCGACTGGTCCCAGTGCCCGCCAACACATAAGAAGCCAGTCTCACCACCAAGATCCTCCTCTGCCCATACGGGCTCCTCAGTAGGTACTTCTGCATGCTGTTTTGACTTTCCTTTGCCCTTGCCCTTCCACAGAGCCGATAAAGGGACCTCATGGACCTCTATACCGTTCTCGCCCAGCCCAATGATCTGCAGGAACGGCGGCGAGTACCCGGCATCTTCAGAAGGATGGGACACACGCGCAGAGACACTTCTGGGCGCAGTCCTCCATGACAAGGCATAGAGTGGGGGATAAGACGCCAGGCCGACGGGGAGCGGACATGGCATGACGTGTGTGTGTTTGCCGCGTGTGATGAGGTACACCTCCCGCGTGGTGTTGGGCTTGTTCGGTGTTGGGACTATGCATCGTACGGGAATGATCCATTTAGGTTGCGTCACCTCGAATGACATCCGGCTCCGTAGCAGGGAGCTTGTACTGGGTGAATCGCTCGCCCGGTGTGGATGGTGGGTGCTGGCGCCATGTAGCTCCAGTTCGCCGACGGCAGAGTCTGCGATGCGGATCCAGCCGGCTTTCTTGTCAAAGACAATGAATAGGCTGAGGTGGGTGCCATAGTTGAGGGTGGCCGTGGAGGAGCCGGATGCGCGCGAGCTATCACTGACGACGCGCATGGTAGTTGAGCTTTCGGCTCGACGATGTGGTGATGTGAAGTGTCTGCTTGGGGTGCCCACGTCCGAGAAACTACGGCCAACCTCTTGCACAGATTGTTGGAAGAAGGATATGCGTCGCGGTAGTAGTGGTGTGTAGAATTCCTGTCGATATGTAAGTGACAGTGACAACTTAAAAGGAAAACAACCAACCTTGATGAAAAGGAAGGCACGTTCTCCCCTGGGTGTCTCGTATAAAAGAATATTGTTTTTGGTGGCAATAGCAAGGAGGCGGCCACCGTTTCCCTTGCGATTTTCATCTGTCCACAGGGCATATGATAGGACTGAAGAATTCAATAAACGCGATCCATTTGTAGCGAGAGGTACAAAATCGGTTGCCCAACGCAAAGGTAAATCATCGACCACATCCCAACTTGAGTCATCAAATGCCTTCCGGTTGGGTCTAAGAGGGGGGGGAGTAGATGTCGTGGGTGTAGAAGACGTGGATATGGACAGCGAGAGTAGATTGGTGTAGGATGAGATAGACGGTTCTTGTGATTGATTTGCCCCAGGAGGGTCGATTAACGACTTGAGACTCCGGGCGAGACTACCACTCTGAGGTCTAGGGCGTTTCGATGGTGATTGCTGCACTTGCCAATTAGAAGGCCTATGCAAATCCAATGGCCGCGACCCCTGGTAAAATAATTTTAATGGCATGTATGAAAATAGAGAATGCTCCGGTCACCTTATTGGCAATAGCCCACTTAGCTAAGCTGGTTATACTTGCTAGGTTATACATACGAAGAGATCGCATCGACTCTGCGTCTTTAGTACTCGGAGAACCAGGTTCGGGACCAACCAAGGCAAGAATAACACCTTGGGGTATCCCTTCGCCCGTATTTTCGACTTCTAGAAGCGACATTTCGAAAACACTATAGACGGGATTGAGCTCCTCCTAAGATTATTACAGGGAAAGGAAACAGACCTTTCTCCTTGCCATATTAATCGAGCATGGGCCTCGTCCGGTCCTTTGATTGAAATGTCGCCATCCTCTGTCCACTCTTGTGGAAACATGTCCAGGACTGAGAGACCCTCATCATGTCCGATCAATAACAGCCTGTCCGATTCCAAAGGCAGCAAGCACCGTATAGGCGAAGTAGTGTGGGGTAGAAACCGAGAACCGAATTGGTTGATCTTCAGGTGCGTAGGTGCGAGTCTCTTGCTGATGAAGGGGAGTGGTGGAAGTGGTGGAAGCGGTGTTAATAGCTCAAAGGGAGGCGATTCGTTGAGGTTGTTTGTGTGAATGTGTAGTGTTGAGAGAGTGTGTAATGTCGTAGCGGTATCATTGCTTGGTACCGACGAACCTTCAAGTGGTGCCTCCTAAATACAAAGATGAGCAGACCTCGGGAGAATATATGAATGCAGCACACCATTTCGTCATTTCCCCATCCCCTCTCTCGCCTCCGAGCACGTTCCTCCGGAGTGATGTCGAGGTACCTCTCAGCGGCACTAACCCTTGGTAAGCTCTCTGGTCTTGAAAGCCACAATGACCTCACCGTTTCTCGATCCATCCTCTCCATCTACCGAATCTGGAATTACAAACTATCAGCGACTTTCCTCGTAGTTACATCCAGTAAGGAACATGCCTAGAATTGGGTCCGTTCTGGGCAGCGAGATCATCATATGTCGGCAATTCGTTTTGACCTGTCGGTGCGCTGCTGTCTTGTTCTACTATAGGGTACTCAGAAGACATGGTCTGTCCGTGAAACGACGTCTGGCAAGACAATAAACTTTTAGAAGGCTGCGGCTTGGAAGCTGTGGACCTGGCCACATTGATCGACTTCCATCACGTGCACCCGTTGTCGTCGATGTAGCCGTTAGCGGTCAACTCGGTGTCGAGCTCATGATGCTTGAGCAATAAGTATTGGTGCTTCCGAGGTGCTTGACCTCATAGTGGACGGGCACGCAATGTGTCGACCCTGTAATCGCATCAATAAAAGCGATTTGACGCGTCGTGAACGCGTGAACATCTGAGTTGTCAACCACAAGATATAACACAATCAAACACGCTGATTCACTGGGACTCCCACTGTCATGTACACTTTCTAATTCTGCTAATAGACATGGTTTGTTTTCGTGGATGTGGCGCAGTGTGCGGTGCATATGAATGCATTTTCGGAAGTTACCGATGTCTCGATGCCGTTGCCAACATCGAGCAGTACTGGACTCTCTGTCCCTCGTCCACACTCTTCGCTCTCTGTATCACGACCCCACTCGAGTCTCTCTACTCACCGTCCTCCCTCAAGCGCATCGACTCGCCCCGTCTCTCGTCTCTCTGCCCATGTCCGGCACACACGCTCCAAGCTAATACCCCTGGCGCAGGCTCTCGTTCGCCAGGTGACAGGACTACACGATGGTCCAGATTCTGACGCGGCCACCGCATCCGATTTCGGGGAAGCGGTCGATTTCGTTGTCAAGAATCTCGAGGCGACAACGCTCACCAAGGGCGCCGCGAGTGTCGATATGTCCGTCGTCGATAGCCAGATACATGGGCATGTGCTCCACACCGACCTTTTCAATGAAAATGACGTGACGTTGATCTAGGCATGCGCTGAAGGCGCGTCTAAACTCCCAAGATCAGGTCAGCGAGGCTCTCGAAGCGCGCTACCAGGATCTCAAATCAACTCTTGAAGGAAAGCATGATCTGGACAACGAGATCACAGTGAGCACCCACAAACCCTTACTTTCGACTTGTACGATGTGTGTAACGAATGGAACATAGACTACGCATGTCCCAGATCACCTTCAACTACTCGTTAGTCGTTAGCTCCCCAGGCCTCACATAATCTGCTTAATAGCCTTTTTCAGATAAAGCTCTCGAATCCGCCAACCAATCTCACCGAGCACCATGCTTCTTCTATTCTTTATGCGCGCGTACACCCGCCGTCACCACCACCCACACTCACTTGGGCATCCATCGTAGCTGAAGAGCCTTTCGAGGGTGAACACTGGGAGGGGGTTTACGGCCTTCCCCCAGGCTTCGTTCGTCGCGACGATACAAAGCCTCGTGGTTTTTATGACAGAGAGAAAGAGAGCGAAAGGCTCGACTGGGACAGCCGCTGGAGTACACCATCACTATCTCCACTCAATTCAGACGACCTCGAGCTTGACGCGGACCAGGAGGAGGAGGAAAGAGAGCGAGCCTTTTCAGACGGACGAGCTTCCAAAGAACAAGAGGTTGAGAGTTTAGGTGACGACGTCGTACAGTATGTCCCCGATAGGGTACCGCCGCATACTTACGCGCATCGGCAAGAATTCGAGGCGCTACAGGCGAAACAATATTGGAGAAACGACTGGAGAGGAGATGTGGACATTGGGGTGAACAGGTCATTTGACTTGGGGGATGCATCCACGTTAGGTGAGTGTATATGATTAATGTGGACATTTTTTTAATCATTGCAGTTCTACTAGGCCCTACGTTGCGCAATATTTTACGTGACAATGCAGATACGACGGTTCAATCCATCATGTCTGTGGACACGGAGGTAACTATCTTTATAGTTATTCCTGTGCTAAGAGCTCATATTCTTTACTTTCTCAGCGATATATTAACGAAGAGGATGCTGTCAGGGAGCTACTCATGGCACTTCAGGGAAGAAAGAATATCATGTTGGAATGGGATATATCAGGTGTTTATACCGTAGGTCTCAAGTCTTTTCTCAGGCTTTCTGGAGCTTCACCTTCGTTGATAGAAGACCAAATGTACCCCGCGCCTTCTACACCTCTCACTCAATTCGCAGGCATCTATTTTGGAGTCTGTCGCGCGTGTGGCTACCAACGTTCAACATCTCCGTCATTTCGTATCAAACGTCTTCGCTGACGCTGAAACCCGGCACAGCAGACTCGGCAACAACGGTGTTGGGAAAGCCAAGATACATACAACTCGCACGCGCGAAGCTTTTGCGGACGCTGTGGATTTCGAGATCCGCGCACTTGATACGTGGTGTGCTGAGAGAGAAGAGGCGATGTGTCGTGCGTGGGGCGGCAATGTGCCTCTAAATTCTCCTTCCTCAACTCCAGCAATGGAGACAAACGAAAAACTCACAATCAGCCTCTTGAGCACCGAGCAAGCAATTTACGATGCATTCGAGCGATCCTTCGAGGTTCTTCTCGGCATTGTACAATCTGTTTACCCGGATGCTGCATCCGCTATACCTTCACGGTCGCACCGCACAAGCAGGAACCGGTCTGCATCAGCAGTTAGCGCGATGCTGTTGGACAAACTATTCGCGAGTGTACAGGTGCATCTAGAGCGGGATGAACACATCACAGGTGCCGCTCTTCTTCGCGTCTTCATACACACTGCAGAACCAATTTGGGGCATGATGGGCAAATGGCTACGCGATGGTATGGGGCTCGGCGTTTCGATCGGCTCAGGTGACGCATCGGGTGTTTGGGAGCTCGACGACGAGTTCTTCATTGAGAGCAGCGGCTTAGGGATGGGGATGATGGGACTTGGTCTGCTTGATCCGGAGTTCTGGAAAGAGGGGTATGCATTGAGGGAAGGTGTCGCAGCTGTGGATGGTGATGATGATCAAGGGAGTAAGAGGCAGAAAGTGATTCCTCTTTTTTTGGAACATGTTGCTGAGCCTGTGCTGAGCGCTGGCAAGTCTATCGGGCTTCTGCGTGCACTTGGTGTACCTTTTTCTTCTATCATAGCGACAGAAGCAATGACTAGTGACTGGCGCTCATTCAAGGACCTAGTCAGGCCCTCGACAGCAACACTCGAAGAAAGTGGAAACGGCCTGTTCGCAATATCGATCGATAGCCTCTCTCGGATGATATATGATCAACTCCTACCACGGTGTAATGCGGCGGGTGCATTACTCGCGCAGGTTCTCGTTGAAGATTGTGCACTCTGGAGTCACCTGCAGAGCATAGAAGATCTTTTCCTGATGCGGCGCGGAGATGCTATGAGCCATTTCACAGACATCCTTTTTGCGAAGGTATGTAACTTTTATGCTTTTTTCCAGTTCCGGGGAGAGTTGACCATTCCTGTCCACAGATGAATGCAGCACAATCATGGGGAGACTTCCACTTCTTGAACACAGCCTTCCAGGATGTAGTCGAATCCAGCTCCAGTGGCATCTCCAAAACCTGGATCCAAACTTCACTGGTCAGGCTCGTATACCGGGGAGGCAAAGACAAAGACCTCACCATCAAGCGGACTGTCAAAGCCCTCGATGGTCTCTCGGTAGAGTACGCCGTCCCGTTTCCCTTGGCCTACATCTTCCAACCAGCCGCGTTGCAAGGCTATGGAGAAGTTTTCATCTTGTTGATGCAGATCCGCAGGGCAAAAGGTGTTTTGGAGCGGATATTGGTCAGGGGAGAGGCGAGAGGAGAAAAGCTTAGGAGCGAACTCAAAATATTCTATGCTATTCGGAGTCGTTTGAGTTGGTTCATCAAGTGCGTTTTGATATTTTTTGTACTGTGAGGGGAATCCTGAAGGGAATTATAGCACTTTGTTGAACTTTTTAACAACTTATGTGAGTGAAGTAACCGGACTTTCGCCGCTTCGGTACTGATTGAGATTATGTAGGTCCTTCACGCCCAGGTTATTAGGTTTCACGACGCATTTCGGGAAGCTAAATCTCTTGACGAGATGTTGCAACTACATGATGAACAGTATGTGACACCTCAATATCGGTAACCCGACTCCAACATCCTTCCAGTCTAGATAAGATTCGAAGTCGCTGCCTATTGAAACCGAATGTGATTTTCAATCTGTTTCTCGACATTTCAAAGACACTAATTTTTTTTTTCAGACATCGTCTTTATATCGCGCCATCCTCTCAATCCTTGACATGGCCCTGCACTTCAGTGACGTCTCCGCAGCCTTCACAGGTACCTCCACGACTACTCTCGATGTATCCCGACAATCCATTTCTATGCGGCGGCACCGTAGTCGACGCCAGAGATACCAGCGCCGCAACACGATCGGGTTCTCCCAGTCTTTACAAGACATACATGATACGTCATCATCCGAAGATGATGACCCCGAAATGGATAGCACAGGGCCAGAACCTTCTTTCTCGACGAACGCGTCCATGTCGTACGCAGAGGAGGGGTTCCATACACGGATGGATAAGATGTCGACTGAATTGGATGGTTTGGTACGCTTCTTACGGCGTGGAGTGGAAAGTCTGGCTGGTGGAACGGGGGAAGCTGCGCCGGCTTATGGAGTCTTAGCTTTCTCTCTTGAGGATTGGGATAATTGATTTTCTCTTGGTTCTGAACTATTGATGTTGTATGAATCGCTGCATCGCAAGCAAACGTCAAGTATCCTTGAAGGGTGGCGGTGGACGTCCGACGAATATTATACCATAATGCATATGGCGTCTAAGCAGCACAACAGAATCCTTTTCCTTTCCCAAACATTGATCGCAAGGGGACCGTGTGAAGGAGATGACTGGTATTACTTTTTCAACATCTTGAGTTCCTGGTATGAATGAACTTGGCACCAATAAAGAAACTAGAAATAACTGAGGGTCTCACCATGGCCTCAACCTTAGACTCCAGTGCTTCAACTTCTTCCTCGAGCCGTTCGCGTTGTTTCGTGAGCATTTGAAGCCGCCTCGCCTCCAACTTCTGTGTCCCTAGAATCCCTGCGGTCGTATAAGGCTTTTTGCGCGCTGCATCAACCTTGAAATAATTGAGATGAGGTATAAACAAGCAAGAATTCACGGACCTTGGTCTGCAAGACACTTTCCTTCTTCTCCAACGCCCGCAGCCCCTGCTCCGCGCGTTCGATAAGTTCATTGACAGATGGTTCTATTTCATCAATTAGATCGGCTTTATATCTCTTGACTGTCCCTTCGTCGATGAGCAAGAATACCTGATCTTATCTCATGAGACAAAATGCATCCGTTGAGCGTGCAGTCGGATGTCGCAACTTACACGCTGACTCTCCAGAATTTTGGTCATCCTTGGAAGATCGTGTGTACCATTCCTCAGAAGTTGCTGGGCTTCATAGGCCTTTCATATGTTGAGTCAAGAGCTACAATATAGTCTGACATATATCCATACCTCTTCACAACAATCCTCCATGGCCATCACGCATTCTTCCAAATTCGGTGGACATATAGCTTCAATATCGCCACGATATAGTTCTGGTCCGCCTGCAAATACAGATTCTCTAGCCTTTAGGTTGGCACGCGACAAACGCGACATAACGCGGAGTACAGGCCTGAGCGAACGAAGACGTCGGACCTAATCACGAATATCACGTGAATCGGCGTTAACATTCGAACTCCGCACCATCTATAAATTCAGGCAAATTTTTTCGTGATTCACCAGTGTTCGCCCAACCCTCTGAAGCGCTAGTCCATACGCAAGCGTTAACTCGTCTGAGTGGCGTTCAATTTCTGGTTGGCGGAGCGAGGCGTCTTTCGGGATGCTCACGAGAGGAAGCAGCACTTCAGCTCGCCGCGGGGTCCAAGTCCGCTTCGGCGTTGAATTGGGTGTCGTGGTTTGACGCTGCTGTGTGTGCATAGTCATATTCCTGTACCTGCCGTACCCACCCTTCGCAGGGCTGCTACTATGTGGCTTTGACGGTCTGGTCAAACCATGACTAAAACATACTCTTTAGTAGACCGTGTCTACTCAGAATGAATTGCTCCACAGCATACCGCCTAGATTGAATAAGACGGTCAACGATTCGCAAGCACTACTTAAGTTGGGCTTCCAATATCATAGAGGAATGGCATTCGATGTTGCAGAGTAGTCAAGTTTCTGACACTTGGCAAGAGATTTCCCTTCTATCAGTCTAGTCTAAATAATGTGCACGAAAGGTCTGAAGAGAAGGTCGTAACACTGGCTACAGTATAATTTTCTCCTTCAGATCAGACTTGTGTTACTCAAGAAAGGCTGAAATATCCTGTGCTCCAATCAGAGAAGTGCAAATTAAAAGGTTATTATGTTGAACACTACAACTGTGAATTGTAATGGTACAGAGAAACGGGCGTGTGAGATCTTCCTCAAGACGCAGAATAGTAAGAGTCCAAGAAGCCTTAAACTTTAGGAACGGGGAAACCAGCGCTGCGGAGAAAGGCAAATCAAAAAAGTGTGGTGAATCTAGACTCCACAAAACATACACGTTGGGCACCCCTCCGCTGAAATAAAGCTACGTTAGAGCTCTCTTGGGAAGAAACATCGAAGGACAGTCACTCACACTGCGGGCGCGCGAGCGGCGATGCTGACTTTGCTCAGGTTGGGGGCGGGGAAGCCAGCGCTATAGAGAGGGATTATATTGATTGGAAACCTGGAGAGCAACTTGAACGGGATAGGACATACACAGGTCCGACGTGGTTGAGTTCGCTCAGGTCCCTACATTAGACAAAATGAGGGAGAGGCTAAGAGAAGCAATGCTTAGACCTACAACGCACAAACGGCAGAGACGGCGATGGCAACGACAAGGAAAGCGCGGAACATTGCTACGGTTAGGCTGGTGATAACGCAAACAAAAGGAGGATTCGCGCTTGTGGACGGGTCTCTGAAGGAATGGCAGTAGAGACGCAAGCAGGGGTTGTGAAGATTCGGCTGTTACAGTAGTACCACCTACTTATACTGTGCGATAGTTCCTAGTAATCAATGGTACAGAGTAGGCATCGGGGTGAAACCTGTGCCTAGTATTCATCCTTAAAGTCCGCTGCTAGCTATAAATCAAAGGGTGCCTGGAGAGTTTTCCCCAAGGTAATTGCCACTCCGTGTTACCATTCTCCTATGCAGCAGTGTAAAGACCCTCAACGTTCGACCCCCTAGTAGATTTCCAGAGATACAAGACATCGCAAGAGATCAAGAGAGAGCATTGACTGATTTTGTAACCCTAGTCCTACCCGGTGTCGTATCGTTGGTCGATCGTTCAAGTGTTCAAGCTCAAGGTGTGTCACGGGCAATCGCAAGCAGCCTTGCCGGGACCAGCCCCGAGCTTACACACCACGTGCTCTCCATTTTCCATCAACTCTGCCTGCAACTATTCCTCAATTTTGCGCGGCATTCTCAATGTCTCAATACATCGACCAAAAGACTGTCAACGAGTCCTACCGTCCAAAGGCTGGGGTAATTAGTTCTCGGCATATCAACCAGAACCACGAGAAGCTGATTTATTGACATTCGCGTTCTCTAGCTCATGTCTCCGGGCCTCAAGCGCGCCCGCGAGCCATACCGTGTCAGGAACGCGCTCACCGGCCTCGCATTGGGCGCTTTTGCTGTCGGCATATGGGCATATTCGATCAGCGCTGTCAAGCAGGATGTATTCGACGATGTGGACGAGGAGGCACGGGCGATGGCGCGGACCGGGACGGCAAATGAGGTCCTGAGTGTCAAGGAGGAAAAGAAGGCAATGGAGGCCGCTATTGCGGCTGCGGTTTCTAGTCCCGAGCACTTGGCCACAACGGCAGCGTCGCAAGTTTCAATACCAAACGTCACGGCGCCGACGCCTGCACCACGCAGTCGCGGAATATTGCAGCATCTAGACACGAGTTTTCCTCGCCTACTTGACCCTCAGCGCAAAACACTGGTATGGGGCGCACCACCTGTGGATAAGATTGGGAACATTGGAAAGTCTTAACACATTCAGCTTGGTTCTGTCATATCTATCAAATTCATTTTCCTACACCACCAGCCACTGAGAAAGCATAGAAAGCAATAACAAAGCAGGACACGACTTTTGCAAAATTCCTGAACGAAGTACTAGCCCAATCCCCAGATCCCTGCCTTCCGTACTCCTTCAACCAGAGCATCGACGTTGCCCAGCATCGTCCCGAGGAACTCTCTTTTTTCTTCCGTCGTCCTCACTTTCCTAGAGCGACTCTGGGATAGTGGTTGCGATGACACGTCATTTTCGCCTGATTGGCTCGAATTACGCCTGGTTGGAGTAATAGGTACATGACTGTATCGCTGACAGTCGTCTTCTGAGCCCGAGGTCAGCCTCGACTTCGAAATGCTCTTTCCAGGGGCGTGTCTGGAGGAGCCACCGACACCCAACCGCGATACTTGGGCCTTTTTTGGACTTTGAGGTTCGTAGTCAACTTCCTTTCGTAGCATCATTAGGGATCGGGCCTGGAGAGGTGGAGGTACTGTTACTCTACTAGAGAGCGGAGGTGAACTAGGTGGTGTTTGTGGTGGAAGCATCGAAGATGAAGCCTTCGGAGGTGAAGACGATACAGAGGTGGGGGCGGTTGATCCAGAAGCGATTGAAGAGGCAGACGTAAATGACTGCGTAGAACTACCCGAAGTTGATCTTCCAGCGAGAGAGGATGCAAGGGATGGTATAGAGGACGATGGCGCAATGGATGGGAAAGAGAACTCTGACGAACCTGATCCAAACCGTGAGGAGGGACGGAGAGGCCGCCCGGAGGAGAGGTAAGGTTTCGACGGCTTGACAGGCGATGTTGGTACTGTGGGCGGAGACACCTGGACTGGTGTCGCTTCTTGCGAACCAGGTGTTTCATCCAGCAGGTAGAAGTAGAGAAACTCCAAGCATTTCATCCTAGACGATTAATTAAGCTTAGGGATGAGTCAAAGAGTTAGAAATATACGCACCTGACTTCTCGCGGAGTACCTGCCCTCTTCAGAATCTTCACCACCGCCTGAACCCCATTAGACTCTTCAAATGCTCGGAGAGCAATAGGCGAATCGACCAGGATACACAACAGCGTGTCCAATACCAACGACGAAAGTGGTGGAGGTCCCGAAGTCGCTGACCGCGATGAGCTCGACGTCGGTGTAGTCGCGGAAGGCGGAGACAAATGACGAGACACCAGTAGCAGGTCTATGAGGACCTAGTTAAAATTATCAGGTTCCGCAGTTGTTATCGATACACGAGGCACTTGCCTCCAGTGCGTACTTTCGACCGAGGTAGATTTTACTAGCGGAGTGGTTCAAGGTGACGCCTTGTATGAGAGATAACGAGAGTGACAGCTGGGCTGCGAGATTGGCTGCTTGGGATTCTCGTTCCTCTGTTCAATCAATTATTAACCTCGGGATACACAAGTGAGTAGGAACATACGAACTATCCATTGATCCTTTATTTGTAATGGATTCCAGCGCCACGGTAGATACACTTATCCATGCAAGTAGCCTTGAAGGTACTAATTCGGCAATCAGCAAAAAAATGTAGAAATGCTCGGAGCGCGCACCATTGCACTCGAAAGTATATTGCAGAGCATTGAAGTTGTGTAATGCGCCTGATGGATCCTTCGGTACACATGCTTCCGCAAGATGTTGTTCTAGTCGATGCAATGCAAGAGATTTTGTATCAGAGGAGGAACGAGTAGAAGATAACTGGGGCGCAAAAAATTGCATCAGAATGGACTTAGAAGCTTAAGCTAAAAGTAGACGTACATCATCTAAAGCATCCTGTATGCTGTCACGAATTTGCTGGAGGGATTCGCCCATCGTGGCTTCCAGCGGGCAGTCTCAGGGCCAATGGTTGAAGTAGCAGAAATAACTGAACTGCGTACGGTTGTTTATGGCCATTTCCTCATTTGGGTTCGCGTCGCGTGCCACGTGATCGAGACGCGAGTCCAGCGGTCCGTTGCCCCGGTAAAACGGAACAGCTTTCGAAGTTTCGGCCATGTATAATTCCCAAAGCTTCCCACTGCAATCTGCCAACACTCGCCTCCGTCGAAAATATCAAAAATATGGCTCCCATTCGCACTGTAAGCACCCTATAAATCCTGAAAAGAGCCCACTAACTGGTGGCGCAGCAATGGACACGCCTTATTCGTTTTGTCGCAAATGAGACTGCACGCGTCCACATCGGGCAGCCTGTAGACCCTGCTCTTGATGGTGTGTTTTC
This sequence comes from Sphagnurus paluster, assembly GCA_018282025.1. Taxonomy (NCBI): domain Eukaryota; kingdom Fungi; phylum Basidiomycota; class Agaricomycetes; order Agaricales; family Lyophyllaceae; genus Sphagnurus; species Sphagnurus paluster. The sequence continues at coordinate 12,896 of JABCKI010000015.1, read as the reverse complement.
CTGATTTTTATTCGACGTCTTTGAGAATGATATTTTGCAGTTGGTCTCGCTGCGCACCAGGGGAAGGTTATCAAAGCATACGAAATAACTGGCTCCGTTCTCGACCCGACAGCACAGGTCACGAAGAAGGTCTTGACAGTCAAGTCACTCCTCACGCCTCTTTCTGGGGAACAAGTCAAAGTTGTCCGGTGTCTTGGACTCAACTACTCTGACCACGCGGTATGTGCTATTGCCTTGATGACCGTTGCAATGTATTGAACTGTGGTACCCCGGTCAGGCAGAGGCGAACCTCCCAAAACCAGCGTATGTCTATCTCGTCCTTTCCAAAGGTGTTCCCTCATCGTCCAAAACAGTTTCCCCATTCTCTTCTACAAACCTATTACCGCTTTAATTGGACCTCTGGCGCCTATCGTTATTCCTAAAGTCGCGCAACCACCAAAGGAGCACTTGCCAGACTACGAGGTTGAACTCGTCATTGTGATAGGGAAGGCAGCAAAGAACGTTTCAGAAGCAGATGCCCTCGACTATGTGATTGGTTATACAGGAGCCAACGATGCGAGTCTCCATATTGCCTACCTATTATTGAAACCTAACCGTTTTTCCAGGTTTCATTCCGCAAGCATCAAATGGCAGTCTCCCAGTGGAATTTCTCGAAAGGTTTTGGTGCGTCTTTCCCATTTGTTTAACTTTCAATACACGTACTCAGATATTACAGATAACACAAATCCCTTCGGACCGTGTTTGGTGTCGTCGTCCTTGATCGGCGACCCTCAGCAGATTCCGCTGAAATGTACAGTCAACGGAAAGGTCCTCCAGGACGGCAACACTGCGTATGTCGCAGTATTATGCGCTCAATTTCCTCTCTAACATTGCGGTACAGGGAACAAATCTTCAACGTTCGCCAGACAGTATCCTTTTTGTCTCAAGGCACTACGCTTCAACCGGGCTCTATCATCTTGACCGGAACCCCCAAAGGTGTCGGATTTGTCAGGAAACCACCAGTGTACCTTCAGGGTGGGGATAAGATTAATGTATGGTTAGGGAGCGGGATTGGGTCGCTTTTCAACGATGTCCAGGAAGAGAAGGATACCCCTCTTTCCAAGTTGTAATGTTTCCCCATGGAATCATCATGAACAAGATACTTTAATACACCCCATCGTACAGCATACATAGACAATAACCTTTCTCTCGCAACTTAGGCCTTCTCTTGCAAACCCAAACCTCCGAACACAATTATCTTTGTGTTCAAGTACTCCTCGATCCCATGTCCACCCTCACGGCCGATTCCGCTCTCCTTGACGCCGCCAAACGGAATGCCAGCTTGGCTAAAAGCACCAATGTTCGCGCCAACCATGCCGACCTCCAAGCGCTCAGCAACACGCCACACTCGCCCCACATCCCGCGAGAAAAAGTACCCCGCTAGCCCAACGTCCGTGTCATTCGCAAGTTGTAGGACCTCGTCCTCAGTCTCGAATTTGCACAACGACGCGAGCGGGCCAAAGGTCTCCTCCTGGTTGATCTGCGCGTTCGCGGGTACGTCCGAGAGTACCGTTGGCATAAAAAAGGAGGAGTTCGGGATCGCTTTACCCCCGATGAGAACCTGGGCACCTTTGGATACGGCATCATCGACGTGCCGTGTGACTTTTTCGACGGCGCGGGTGTGGATGAGGGGACCATGGGTGCTGATAGGGTTTTTAGTAAGTTATCGGAAAATAGCATGACATATGCGACATGCATTCCCTCCTCAAGACCATTCCCGAGCTTGAATGCGGCAACTTTTTCAGCAAGGCGCGATGCGAATTCTGTATAGATGGATGAGTGTACGTATATTCGGTTCGCACAGATGCACGTCTGCCCACTGCCACGGAATTTGCAAATTATGGCCGCTGCAGACCGTTAAGCCCGTAATTATGATCACAAGTTGAAGAAGAAACTCGCCTTCAACTGCTTCATCGATATTCGCATCATCAAATACAATAAATGGTGCGTTTCCTCCTGCCTCAAGAGACACTCTATAGCAGGAAACGCGTTTCAGGATAAACCCCATATTTCATGAATATTGGCTTACTTTTTCAGGGTAGAAGCGGACATTCCATAAAGTAGTTTCGCCACCGGGGTTGATCCAGTGAAAGTCACTTTCCTGACGATCTTGCTCTCACACATCTCCTTTCCGACCTCTAGAACGTTCTTCTGAGTCGGGATGACGTTGATGACACCGTCGGGAACTCCAGCGCGAGTAGCAAGCTAGACGAAAACATATGAATGAGGGCCCATCCATGAGTTCCATTGCTTTAATGTTACCTCTGCAAGCGCAAGAGCAGAGAAGGGGGTTTCTGGTGGAGGTTTGATGACGGCAGTACATCCAGCAGCGAGGGCAGCTCCGAGCTTTCGCGTGATCATGGCAGAAGGAAAGTTCCATGGTGTTAGAATAGAGCTTCATAAACTGTTTAGAGTCGAATAATACAAGAACCTTCAGCAGGGAGTACGTACACAACACCTGCGCAGTAGATCAGTTGTACTATTATGATATCGTGAAAGAAGTGAATAGACACCAATAGGTTGCTTGATAACGACGTTTCGTGAATTGGGGATCGGGGAAGGCACATGTTCTTTCGATCCATGAGACCCAGGCGATGCAAGACGGAAATAAATACTACAAACCACCATAGGTCCTGACTGCCTCCTCGGCTATAAGATTATCAGCCTCGGAAAGACCCAAGAATTCGAGAAGAACGCTGACCGAACCACTAAAACGCAGATAGAGCACGGTTGTAAAAAGCAGCATATTCATATCCAAACATAATGCTTACCTCGATGAACGACGAGCTATATGCATTTTCTCCCTGAAATTACAGTCATGATGTGTATCTTCGGCATTTTTTAACCTGAATACCTTTGCTTCTGCTAAAGTCTTTCCGTTCTCGAGTGTCTAATGGGAGTCAGCAAACGATGATGTCATAGGAGACCAGAGACTAACGATGATGCGAGCTAAATCGTCATTATGTTCCTGCATTAGTGCGTGGAATTTCAACAGGATATCATGTCGATACTGAGATTATAAAAAGGTCCATGAGTCGAAAAAGTTGGTTCTAGCATGATTCAGGCGTACCTTGGCCGTCGTACGACTCCAGGCCGGGAATGCTTTTGCAGCAGCATCAATAGCTTCCTTAGTCTCTGCTAAACCCATGTCCGGGACTGTCCCTAGCTCCTCCAGCGTTGCGGGATCTAAAGGCAGTTGTGGCTAACATATATGTTACAGCGCCCCAGCGTAGTACTCACTCGAAACTGAGATCTTTTCCCCGTTCTTCGCATCGATCCACTTTCCATCGATAAAGCCCTGGAACTTTACCAGGGAAGAATCCTTGAGACCGAACTAGAGCAGCTATTGAGGGGTAGGCCGTGATACAGAATCTGTAATACTATACCGTGGATGCCTGTGTCATGCTGGCCATCTGGTGGAAGGTTAGTGGACGCCTGGTTAGACGTACCCCTGATGGAATACGAAGGCTAGATGATAAATAGAAGAGAGATGGAGGACGCATCCTAGTCAGGAGGGCTGACAGACGCGTGGATGGCCAAGAATCCAATTCCTAATTCAACTTGATGACATCATGAACCCGGCTCAATGATTGCCACTGGCCCGCCGTAGTGATTCGTGAATGTGTAATGTTAGGAATCATTCAAATTCTTCCTTGCATGCGCGATTCCAATGTCCTTCCATTACAACTCTAGATTAAATGAATTATAACATGAAGAGAGAACATCTAAATCAATGCTTTTTCCCCCGTCCAGGCTTTTTTGTTGTTTCCGTTGTTTCCAAGAATCCACCCCCCTCAAGAGCATTGCGGGCAGCCTGGTTGATATGTTTAAATCGATCTGGGCCTAGATGGATTCCACCAAAGTATCGAGTTACTATGACCAAAACATTATTTACTTCCTGTAGAAAAGGTCATATTTCCATCCCCAATCAAGGAGTGTTCACCTACCAGTATTTGTAGCAGGTGCGCAAGCCTGCCTCCTGCTGCAGTCTCCCCATCATCATCGTTGTCTAGGAATTATACGGTATAAGCGCTAGGATCAGTGTATGTATGACCTTACCTTGATGTAGGACCAATCCTACTTGACATCGCCATGCATTGATTATGGGGTGAGCCGCACGAGATATTCTTCTATCTGTCATAAGATGAGATAGAATCGAAGGAACCTGTGAGGGATGTATGTATGTCATGTATATTATGGCAGGAGAGAAATTTCTACACTACCTCTGAAGGGTGCGATATCCGGCAAGCACGGCCCACAAAAACACTCTTCCTATCCGTAATAGGTTCCGCTGTGAAAATCTCTAGGCCTTCGGGAAGGGATTTCAATGATGTCGAGATAGAGATTGCATCCTCGGGTGATGGACGATGCGAGTCTTCTACCTCCGAGGGCGGTGTCTGGACAAATCCATTTACATGTTCCCGCGCATCTTCTCTCAGTAGTTCACCAGCCTTTTCAAGGCTAAGGCGGTGCTCATACCATGCCGTACACCTTTCCACGACGCTCTGGAGACCATCAAAGACACAAACAGTTTCAGCAGTCCACTCAATGCCGTTGACAGATATAAACGTCCTCAGGATAGATCCAAACAGAGTAGAGTCCGCTCCGAACGCTCCGACATAGCGCGAGAGCAACTGGAGCTGCGGTGGAGAGGAGATAGGGTATGTCGGAGGGAGAGATACCAGCATCCGCACTGAAATATCCTCATAAGGAGATAAAAGACTGGACATTACTGCTATGTTGTTTGCAATGTACATGCTCCTACTCTGAGAACTCACCTCAGCTCCACCTCGTAGCGTATGGTTTCGTCTCTGGATTCAGCTGTAGATATCCTGTTGTTTGATTTCGGTGGATGCCATATTTTCAGAGCGCCCTCCCCGTAGATTGAAAGTAGCACTGATTTAACAAGGTGTAAGAGGGATTCTGCTGGGTGCTATGCTGGATATCTACCTTCTATCTCTGAGGATACAGATTCACGCTCAGGATCCTGTGAGAGCCTTTCGATCAAAGCGGAAAGCGCTTCACAATCGTTGGCTGCAGTGGAAGAGGATGATGGAGAGGAAGACATGGCCGGGCCGCGAGCACTTCCTTGAATAACAAGATGTCATCATCATTGTCACGACCTCGCGCATATTTCACCCGTAACCTCCACACCCTCAAATCGATCTACCACCAATGGCTCTTCAGCCCTCTCTTCGTCCTCTTATTATTGCTGGAGAAATTCAAGCTCCCCATACTTTAGACATCTTTCGTGAGAGTTACATCGGGCTCGAAGTATTCATCTAATCGCCCATCGCCGTACAGTCGACTATGTTTGCCCGTTCAGGTGTGTAATTATCAGTTTTATTTTTCACACCATTATTGACCAAAAATAAAGTGCGAAAATAGCACTCACGATCGACAGTGTCCTCAAGCCTCTCTTCGCGCCAGGCGGAAAGTACGCTGGCAAAGTTAAGGTCATCGCCCGGCTCCAGGTCCAGCCATGGCACTCTTCTTCAACTCTTACGCACGAGTCTGCACTTGCGGTTCTCCTTCCGTCGTCTGCTTCCTTGTCCTTAACCCTTACACGGAATATCAGGTAGCCCGTGTCTCGCCAGAAAACTTCTGGCCCTATAGCCTGGTTGTAAGCACCTTTTGAGGCTTTTAATCTTATATAGGCACTGAAAAAATCGATTCTATAGCTTTTCAAAAACCAAGGCGACTATTTCGATATTCCAGCTTCTACCCTGACACCCCTCCAAGTGCGCGAAAGTCTTGCTCAACTCGCTGCACAGGTAATCCCTGCCAACGCAGTGGAAGAATTCAAAGAGGTCTTGAAGCTCAAGAGTAGTCCGAATGGTGGGAACGGGGTCACTGATGATCTTAAGTACACAAGTCAGTATTTGTTCACCTCGTTGCCAGTCACCTCTGCTGATATCATTACAGTCAAGTTTTCCAGACAGAACAGTATCCATGTCTCACCTACAGTTCTTTGGGATGGTCTGGTAGCTGGTGAGATATCGAGTAGCTGGGGCGAGAAGGAATGGAATGAATTTCTTGCCAACAAAGTTAATGTTTAATGTGAGTGTTGGCCAGAAGAATTTTACGCACGTCCATCCGAACAAAAATTCACAGAAATGGGGGTTTCGAACTGTGTATTTTATGCATCTACAGTCAGTTTACCGGCTTGTCGATACGAACATAGGTAAACATGTCATTGATAGCTAAAGATGATTTGATGTACAATAATATGGGCCATCCACATATGCACACCTTTCTTTCCATACAAGGTTTATTTTCAGGTATGCGATACCAGCTGCAATCGCAAAATGAACATGGCTGCTTATTTTATTCTTTCCACAAACTTGTTTTTACTCCCGCAAAATCAACTTATTCGACAAGGGTGATCCAGACTACGGGCTGTACGACATCCTCTTAAAAGATCTTCTAAATTGAGGTCGGATGTAAGAGGGCCGAAAAGTTACTAGAAGTTATCCTCGACGAACACTTTGTTGCACCTGATGAAGTGTAAACGAACGGCTCTGCAATTGCTTGCCAAATTTTATGGGAAGGGCATTTTGATATTATCGTTTTCACTACTTCTCCCCTTTCATGTATTAGATCCAATGCCTATACTCTACACGATAAAATATATTGCAGAGATCTTGAACTATGACGTAAATGACCAATAATGATCAAGGAACAATTGAATCTCACGACTCATTTGGACTCACACCACAACGGACGAGAGTGTCTGATTCGACGCTCTCGAGTCTCTGTATACGTATTTTGTCAATCAATGCCCACTCCCCCATCTGTTCGAGTTGTAGTCCGCCTGCCTTGGGACCGCCCTGAGGACCCTCTGGTTAACCCTCCACCAGTACGTCGATCTGTTCAACATTGCGAGAGAGTTGCACCACAATTTGCTTTATCAAGATAGAATGGAACTCTGAGAAAGCCGACATCCTCTGGAAAGTCATCGAACGCTCGCGTTCAACCGATAGTGGAGGTGCTGATTGTTGGTGTTGGCTTTCAATAGTGGTAAAGCTCTTATTTGACCCCATGCACACAGGGAAAGGACTCGCGGCCCGTCTTGAGGTTCCTTTGCCTTACTTACTCTACCGCGTCAATGCTAGATTCCAGGAAGATATACGCGGCCTGAAGGACATCCAGGGAGCTCTCAGCCCTTCAGGCAGCCAACCCCCTCCCAAGCCATTCGACGCGGGCCTCTTCATAGAGAAGTCGCCTACTTTGGGCTATAATCCAGGTCGCTTATCCAACAGTTCCCGTCTGACTCCTGCTGGGCGACTCTCTACCCCGCTGGGCGTTCGGGCACGCCTGAATTCACTCGGCAACAAGTCGCCTCAGAAGAAAGCAATGTCATCGTCTGTATTGACGCTTCAAGCTCATAAGAAGCCACATATCCCACTGCGCCCTACGACCCCTTCATCTAGTGAAGATACAGATTCAGAAGAAGAGGCGGTTCGTAAGGAAGAGGACGCAGAACGAGACGCAGAAGAGCAAGAAGCCCTAGATCGTAAACTTAAACAACTTCAGGCAATGATTAACAACGATGCTCTAGGACTAGTCAGCTCGTCGCGCTCTGGAGACAAAGGCAAGCTCGTTGAGCGAGGCAGACCCGATCCCTTAGGCACGTCCCGGCGGTCTATGCTGGGTAGCTATAGGCAAGACGCACTGTCAAGCCGCAGCGCAAGCCATAGTGTGTCCAGCGCGAGCTCTCCGCAGGGATCGATTCCCGATATCCCATCACCATCATCAGAATCACAGCCTCATTCCCCACTTCCGAGACGTCTCTCAGCCAGCAAGTCGTCCAGTCCTCCCACACTTTCTCCACGTAGCGCATTAGGTCAGCGATATGGACCATTGGTGGATCGAGCCATGAGCGAGCACAGCAGCCATGGAGGCTCCGAGGCGTCCAGCTTCAGTGATATTAGCGGTAACACATATTCAAAGTTACCCTCAACTCCATCGACTGACTTCACATAGACGCGAGCCTCTCAGCTTCCGCGCTGGAGAGCGCTCTCATGTCGAACATCCGTGGGGGTGGTTCACGACTGTGAGTACTTGCAAACACTTCTTATTTATTGCCCACCTCATCTGCCTTTCAGCTCCCATTTTGCCCGCAGTCGTATATCCGGTCGTGGGCTATGATACCCCTCCTAACCGATTCTAAGCGCCTTTCTTGACGCGTGTAATTAACAGCAGCGCTGACGCGTCCATGTACACGCGTACTTACATATGTCATGCCCCTACAGCAAGGACGCGTCTGATCTGTAATCAAATTGTTCCAGCACTTTCCAATGCCTCATTGTATAAACTTGAACTCGAACCCTTTTACATTTTGTACCATCTTTCTCGCTCCGGAGCCCTTGTGTGATCCGTCAGTCAACAGCGTTGTCACTACCTGAGCTTGAACAAGCACATCCACTGCCACCACTCACGACATCCAAATTCTGTATACACGAAAACCGAAGCACGACCGCTATGGAGCTGACATTCGTGACTGACCTAGGGCAGCCATTTGTGGTGGAGATTGACCCAAACATGGAGTTGGAGAATGTGATGGCTTTGCTTGAGGCAGAAGTGTGTTCGACTACATCACGGCTGATCGTTTGCTCCCGCTGACACCACAACCACAGTCCGGCATTCCAGTAGCAGAACAAAGTATCTCCTTCAACGACAGAGAGCTCAATGCACCGAAGTCGACGATGCGCGAGCTTGGCGTCGATGGAGATAACGCGATGTTGGTGCTCCGGAGAAAAGTGCCCAACCCCGCTGGAAGGTTACTAGTCATTCCAGCTCTGTTTATCCGTACCGCTTCTTACCGTGCTGTTGTGATAGACCTATAGAACAGGACTCGGAAATGATGCGCCTCCAGATCCTCGGGGATCCGAATCTTATGCATCAGCTACAGGAGGTCCGTATGCTCTTTCGTTTTGAATTTCTAATCCTGTCTCATTACCCCTGCTTTAGGCCCAGCCTGAACTAGCGGCAGCAGCGCAGTCCAACCCGCAACGCTTCGCGGAACTCCTCCGTCAGACGCGCGAACGCCATCGCGCAGCCGAGCTGGCGCGCCAGCAGGAGATCGCGAACCTCAATGCAGACCCTTTCAACCTAGATGCACAGCGCAAGATCGAGGAGGCTATCCGGCAGGCAGCTGTCATGGAGAATATGGAGCATGCACTGGAATATTCGCCCGAAAGCTTTGGGAGGGTTACCATGCTTTAGTACGTTTCACTCTTTGCTTTCCAATCCAAGATCTTCCTGAAATTATTGCCAAAGTGTTCCCGTCGAGGTCAACTCGAACCCGGTGAAAGCCTTTGTCGACAGCGGAGCTCAACAAACCATCAGTGAGCCTTGCTTAAACCTCCAATTCACTCTGGTTAATCTCGCTCGTTAAAATAGTGACGCCTGCATGTGCGGAAGCATGCGGGATCATGCGGTTGATAGACCAACGATTTGCTGGTATTGCGCGAGGCGTTGGCACCGCGAAAATCCTCGGCAGAGTGCATAGCGTGCAGCTCAAACTTGCCGATCTCCACTTGCCTTGTGCTATCACTATCATGGAGGTATGTCTCTTCCTCTCGGTGTATTCCCAGGCCTGACAATTTTGGTCTGCAGGGACAAGATGTTGACCTTTTGTTGGGTCTGGACATGCTCAAGGCCCATCAAGCATGTGTTGATCTGGCTAAGAATGTTCTACGCATTCAAGGCCGAGAGGTGCAGTTCCTATCGGAACATGAGCTACCAGAGAAGGCGCGCCACGAAGCGACGGGCGAGGCACCTCCCTCGGCGGTGTCGATACCACACAACCCTTCGTCACCATCGAGACCAAGCACGTCTACACCATCTTTTCCTGGTGGAGGTAATACCTTGGGAGCGGCACCATCCACAGGGCGACCAGCTGCAGTCGCTACCCCACCCGCTCAAAGTGGCCATTCTGAGGAACATATACGTATCTTGATGGATCTTGGTGCGACCAGGGAGCTGGCAATCCGCTCGCTAGATGCCGCTGGAGGGAACATCGACATGGCTGCATCACTATTGTTTTGAAACCGATTATATTCTCAAGTGACTATTGAGAGTCAATGTATTGTTAGTGTACAAGTGCTAGGAAAACCATGATACAGTGGGTATGTAAAATACATAACAGGCATTTAAGAGTCAATAGCGTGCGCGAGGGATTTGCCCGAGTTTTCAGATAAGGCTGATGCGTGTACGCACGAGACCTCCTCTCCAATTGTGCATACCAGCCGATCGAAGGTGGGACCAGTCACCCTGCATTCTCGAGAAAGCGTCCTGAATATGCTCTGGGCGCAACGCAGTTCTAGCTTCTGGAGGTGGTAAGAATAAGGTGTTGACAGGAAGGGTGTATTCAGCATCATTGTCAGGGGACTCTTCACGTCTGCGCTTTTCTGCAGGACCTCCCAGCCCCAATGTCTTTCGTTTTCCAAGCGCAGGCGAAGCGTAGTCATCTCTGAGGAAAGACTCTTCGAGGGACTTCTTGACAGTCAAACCGGCGAGAGTCAGGGAACGGACCATTTCAAATGCCAAAAATCCAACAATATCGACCGTGTCGTCGTTGGCTTTCAGATCGAGTTGAGGTGGGAGGTTGAGAAATTCGCGAAACCGCTTGGCTGTAGGCATACTTATTCAGCTAAAATGCTATAAGAGGGGTGTATGGAAATGTACCTTTGCGATACGTGAATGAAGCTTGTCGACAGTCAGAGTAGTGTTGGTACTCTTCTCTCGTCATCTGTCGTGTTGCATCGTCTGCTTCCTATGGTGTATATATCAGAATGGTAGAAGCGGAGGAAGTTTTGTGGGTCACTTACTTTCAACCGCTGAATAGATGCCTCGTGTGCTTCGATATCATCTTCATCCTCCTCATCGTCGGATTGGTGTCCACTTTGCCTCAACACCTCAGAATAGATTGTGGTTATCTCCCATGGGAGTTTAATTGTAATCTTCTGCGCTTTCGCAGTCAGTTTATCTGTAAAAGCCACATTAGATCTCAATCTTAAATACAATTATACTAGGGACAAACGAACCGTCTGCCCCGTCCTCAAGGGTTTCAACCTCCACGCCTCCTCCACCATCCCCACCGGAATCCTTAGCATGCTTCCGGACATCCTTCCATGAGAGGTACGTTCGCAGGCGGTTAACCTTGCCTCGGTCGTGCCGTATGAGAAAGATAAGATCCTCAGCTGAAAGATAACGCGCTCCACGACGGTTCGCGAGTGCGCGCGCTTGGACAATCTGGGTGTCACATTGTTTTTGTTAACACGGAATATGGTGGGGCACGGGTAGCACTTACAAGCTCGATGAGTTGGCTGCGCACGATATCTTCCACCAAGTTAACAGTTTCCGGGTTGGGATCTTGGACCTCGCCGAATACAAACATCTATGAGGAAACTTCTAATGAACAAGATAGTTGGCAATTAGAGCTGTGGCTGCGCACCATTTGTGAGATTTCTTGCGTATATTTGTAGTCTCGGACACTGTTCGATGAGGGTTCAGGCCCCGTTGGCTTCCTCACCGCAGCCATGAGTGTCGTAGAATCGCAGAATGATGAAGTCGTCCTAAAGTGCTACTATTGAATCAGAACTATAAATCCTGATGGTCACATGACCCTAATCGCCCGTCCAACATTTTCTACAGCCTCAGGCTGCTTCGATTTCGCAACCTCAAGTTATTATGGCAAATTTATGACTTTCATCTCTTCTGATATCTTCTTATTAAAAAATGGATAAATTTATATCCTTTTCATAGTCTCCATACTTAACGTCTACCCCAAATGCAGAATCTATCCATGATCCATCGCAGTTCTTTTTTCCTAGCAATATTCCCCACCTCACCATACTTCTAGAAGATAATGAATCGAGAATAACTTGAGGGGGCTGTATTACAGGATGTCCAACTTATCAACTTTCAGATGAAGAGTTACTAGTGCTGCCAACACGAGAACGCGCTCAACACCGAGTTAACAACATCAGTAAATTTGCAAAAATCGGATATGTCCTTTTACCAGTTTTCCTGATGTAGAAAGGTTTTTTTGAAGTTGAAATATCTTATCAGCCGTCAATAAGGATTATCTTCATTTTCATGAGCATAAAATATGAGCATAAGATTTCTCAGTGTTGCGAATGATAGACAAGGTTATCAGGCCCCCGGAAGCTCCCCTAGAGGTTTGTCCGGAAATTTCCTGAAAATTGGCCCTCAAATCTGCAAGCCGCCAGCGTCAAATCTGCCAAGTCGGACAAGGGTTGTCACTATCACGCTTGATGCGCGCCGTGACAGCGTGACATCGCGCGTGCAAAAATCACCCTAAATCGACTTGAAATCTACTAAATATTAGCCAATGCCAGCCTACCAGTAACACGACAAAAATGATGAAACAAAGAATGAGATTTTGACTTTTTGAAACAAAATTTCCCCATTTCTGGCCTCAAATCTGCTAAGTCCGGACAAAGATTCTCATCTAAATCACCTCAAATCTGCTAAATCTGGACAAGGAAAATCAAAAATTTCGCCCTCAAATCTGCTAAATCCCGGACAAACCTTTAGGGGAGCTTCCGGGGGCCTAGGTTATCTCCACATCATAAGCCCTTGCAGTTTTAAAGCAATATTGCAAGAATAGTCCCTACTAATAGTCCGTGTGGTGCGCAATGCTTTAATTTTTACAAGTCCTTTTCAAACTCCGCCTTCGATGTTCCGTTCCGTCAATCCAAACCCTTTCCATCCTTTCCTCCACTCCCCATCCTTGCCTTCCTCTCTTCTTACCGTCCTTGGCTCCTGCTACATGTCCAGCAGTCTGGTTATGTGTGATCATGTCGATTGCCTTCATGTTGGCACCA